>PPON03000016.1:0-199774 GCA_003708525.3 Monosporozyma unispora | reverse complement strand
TCAATATTGAATTTTTTCACAAAATACAGTGCGCTTTGGGAAATGACAAAATCTAGGATATAATTAAATTAGAGTAATTAAATAGATATAAGTAACTATATACAATCCTTCTTGGACAAAAGAAGATAGATCAATTTATCACAAAATAATATAATGGAAAGCTAAGGTAAACACCCTGCTATTAACCAAGAGAAACAATGACCCAGACTCATATACCGTCACATTTTGTAGATTTGATTTAAAGCCGTAAAATAAAATATTCTGGTGTATTAAGGAAAATCATTTATTCTTTTAATCCCACAACAATTCAAAATAACCCTGGAATGTGTAAAGTAAACAAGAATTAAGTCAGGACAACATATCTGTCATTTTTATCCTTAATTTTGAAAGTTCAAAACAATACAATACAATACAAAACAAAACAAAACAAGACTGATGTTAGCCTTCAATTTAGAAGTAGGGACATAATTTAACAATGGAGAGTAAAGAAGATGAGTCAAACTGAAATCAATTGATGACCAAATCATATGTTGGTTAGGGAAGTTTTTTTTTTTTTTATTAAATTGTTCCTTGAAACCGGGGATAATATCAAATGGAGTAATATTCTAGCTGCAGATCATGGATATGCAAACATAAGGCTTCAATAAGAGAACAATGAGGAAACAACCCCTTCACGTCACGCTATTTCTGGAGGAAAGGTAAACTAAAACAACTCCTTCTCTAAAAAGAAGCTTGCCTTAAAAGAAAAGATAACCTCATCATTCTTACGTCAGCCGTCCAAGGATCCTTACACCTCTCGAACCCTCAGTACTCCTTGAGTTATTTCCCATAAAATAAGTTTTGACCCCAAGATGGTAAGAGTTTACCGTAAGATAGTTTTATTTTCCCTACAATTTTTGTTTTTCTTTCAAGTAAACTTAGCAATATCATAATTTTATTAAACTTCATTAACTATAAAATTTTTTTTCCATAACATTTGTCCTTCCCCTTATTATAATTACGAATTTCTTAGCATTTCATAGAGTAAAACGTCTCTTTTTTTCTTGCAGCGGGAAATACCGATTTTTTAAAGACAACAAAGTTGAAAATTTTGGTTTGCCCAGGAAAAAAAATTAATTTAAAAAATTAAAGATTGATATCAATTTTGAAATTTAAAGACAGTTGCTTAAATTAAAGTTTGAAGTTGAGGGGAACCCACACGAAAAGACCACATATACAACTATTTGTTGAAGGGAGAGCTTACAACACATACACATTTTTGCATTCTATAAATTAATTTATATATAAACCTGTTGAAACCATTTCTCAACTGTAATATTATTTTCATACTCTTTTCCACTAACGATAGACTATACGACATTTGAAAAAGCAAACGATTAAAATACCAAAATGACAGATCAAACTATTCCTTCCTATTATTATTACATTGATCCATCTGTTAACTATTCATTACAACAACCGAATCCATTAGATGATTTAATATCTGTATATCAATTAACAGATTTATCACGTCAAGTGGCAAGAACAAACATGGACGGTACAAAAGCTATTAAGCTACGTAAATCATATAAGAATCAAATCAATGATCTATCTGGTAAATTTACTGTGATACCGACACGCGAAAATGGTAAAGGTGGTGAATTAGCTCCAGTGATGTTTAATAATAATGCCGATATGATGAATCAAGTACATCGTCCAGCTAATATGACCAATGATGAAGAATGGAGACAAATGCTTATGAATAGAGATTCAAAACTGTTTACTGGCAATACAGGAATTGAGTGGAATCTTTGTTCAAATGTCTTATCTCAGTTTGAAAGATCATACCCTACAGAATTCCAAAATCCAAATATTGGATTTCAAGTGGAAGATTTAGCATTTGATTTAGATGGCACTGGTAAGACTGGTAATGTTTCCAAGAAGCGTAAGAATAAATCTAATGGATCATCCATGGCTACACCAAATAGTGACACTCAATACGATGATGCCAAGAGAAGAAGACTGGAATAAGAAGAGATTTTATTTTATATTTATTATTATCTGCTTTCTTTGCCCGCTGGCCCCGGCGGCGCTTCGAACACGGACAATGGTGCTCCGGCTCAGAAGCCCCAATTTGGAGGTCCACGTCCGTACATTGCATAGTGAAGACCAGAGATAATAGCAGGATCCCCGCGGAAACTACGGATCTTCCTGCAAGCTTCCAATCTGGCATTAACCGGGCTTTTGGCTATTATTTCCCTTGCTGCAGGCGCATTTTTACCTGAAAGAAAGCTTCCCGATCTGGTAAAAAGCTTACTCGCGTAAATAATGTTCTATTATGGAATTGCATGCCAGGAGAACAATGTGTTTTATTGTCTTTAGAAGAATAGAGTGATTGCAGGGCGTGATTTTCTCGAGAAAAGAAACCCAAAAAGTTTTTTTTTAGAACTCAATCAAGTTTGTTTGCAAAACTTGTTGTGGTTTTTTTGTTTTATTGAAATTTTTTGCGAAAAAGCGAATATTAGAAGAGCAGATCTGCTCCTGATTAAGATTCTCTTTCTTTGTTTTTTAAATCTCCTGCTATTTGCTCCTTCATCCTTTGCCAGATACTTTTAAACTACATTGAATTTCAAAAACTATATAACAAGTATTAATACCCCTTCTATAACAGCCCCCTCACCTACTCATATATTTTAATAATTTACATTCTGTTTTAGTTTAAATAGGTACATACATAGCTAGAAAGAGTATAACCACATCAAACAAACCATATATACTGAAACAAAGAAACTAAATAACCACAAAATATTATGTTGTAGTCATGATGTTAACTAAGTATCATATTTTCATTTTAATTTGGCTTAATGTAGTTGTACAAACTGCATGGGGTCAACCATTTAATATCAATTTTTTACACTATTTAGTTAGGAAAGATGCGTCACCAACAAATGATACAGATACAAGTATAGTTCCTACATCTGAAACATCTATTGCTGAAGCAATTTCGTCTAGTAAAGATGCCTTCGCTTCTGTTATATCAGAACAACAACAAACACAATCCAATAATGATAATAATATTCCAACCACAAAAACTTCCGAACAACAATCTGTTCAACAAACAAATAGTATAATTCTTTCAAATACTAATAACAATAATAATATACCGACAGAAACTACAAAGTCTACCATGGTTCCTACACAACAAAGTTTTGCAAGTGTAACCGATACCCCAACAGGAGCTTCTAGTAATAACGGTTTTGCTAACACAGATACTATTGATAATACTAATACCAATACTAACTCCTTCATAAGGCAAGCTCCAGCTCCAGTACCTTCTCAAGATACCCACACTAACATTGATACTGATATAGACAATGTTAGTACCATAATACCCCCAATAGCATCTCAAATCGAGAACACAGATACTAATATAATTGCTTCTCCAATGGCCTCAACATACACAAATCTTGCATCTCTACCTTTGGAACAATCTATTACACAATCAGGTTCTACTCAACCCATAGCATCATCAATCTCTAAACAAATGTCCTTTAATGATATGCTAAATACAAGTTTAGCTAGCACTACAGATTATCCAACCATAAATACAAATACGATTCCAATATTTTCTATCTCAACCGGCACTGCTAAACCTTCATCTTCATCAATTTTTTCAATCTCTTCAGCGACGTCTCATATTGCCGATACTCCTTCAAATACTACAGATAAGCCACCTGTAACCACGTCTGATGTAATTGATTTAACAAGTGTAATATCTACTCCATCTGCTATTCTATCAACCACTCCAGATGATAATAATGGTAACAATTCAGACGGTTCACATACATTTGTTGATGCTGGTCAAAATACACCAGTTGAGGACGATACAACATCATCTACTTCTTCCATCCCAAATATTATACTACCACCCCCACAAACGACTACTGATACACCAGCAGCTATTGTACAATCTTCATTGGTATCTCCAACGGAAACTACACCTCCTTCTGATGGTGACGCGGAAGATAATAAAGGATCTCAAAAGGGATCAAATTCAGATTCAAACGCAGACCCGAATCCTAATCCAAATCCAGATGATAGTTCTGACTCTAAAGGCGATGCTAAACCAGATGATGGATCTGATGGGAAAGGTCCAGCGATTGTTAGTTTACCAACTACTACAGCAATAATTCCAACAATCGCAACAATGATAACAGCTACCACACCACAAGTGTCTCAGGCATCCATAATATCACAAGGTTCACAAGTTTCACAGATAATTGAACATGTACAAGTGTCTCAAGTTTCACAAGCGTCTCAAGTTGTTCAAGTTCCGCCAGTGTTACAAACTTCTCAAGTGTCTCAAGCTTCTCAGATGTCTCAAGTTCAAATCATCCCGCAAGCCGTATCACAAGCTTCACAATTATCTCAAACCTCCCAAATACCTCAAGCATCTCGAGAATCAAATGAGAATAACATTGTCCCAGAAGCTTCACAGGTTTCGAGAATTGTACCACCAAAGACAGTGTCCCAAGGTCTATCACCCGTTTCAAATCAACCTGAAGAAGTATCATCCCAGACAAGTGTAGACAAACAAAGTTCTGTCGATCCTCATAAACAAGGTAATCATGATAACAGCCAAATTGTGTCTACAAATGCAGCTGATAACGGAAATAACAACATAATATCTGTATCTCAATTACATCAAACTACTCCAATTCTTCAAATCCACACAACGGCAAGTACTCCAAATAGTAACAATAATAACTATAACAGTAATGACTACAATCAAGCTTCGGTAAAAAGTAATAATGTTGTTGCTAATTCGATAATTAGTGGGAAACCACATGAGACCACCCCTATGATCGAAAGTGCAAATACCAACAACAATAATAATGAAAAGACTCAAGATATTAATACCAACAACAGTAATAATGAAAAGACTCAAGATCTTAATACTAACAAGAATAATAATAATAATAATAATAATGCAAATTCGGCTTTACCAACAAAGCTTATACCCACTGAAACTAAAAATGGTAATAATAGAGTTACTCAATCTGCAGGCTCCAATAATGGTGACAGCAACAATGTTAGTCGTATTCAGCATGCAAATGATCAAGATACAAGAGCAAGACCAAATTCAATTACCGATATGGCTTCTATTGTGACAGCCTCTGCACGCCCACACCGTCCAAATAATGATCCTTTTGCAGATAGTGAAATTGTTCATTTATTTGAATCAATGGCTAGTAATGGTGATAAACCTAATATCTCAAAGTTATTCGATGAAGGTGATGACGATGACGACAATATTATTACTGATATTCCTATAAAAGGTGGTCCAACCAAGACAAAGAAATATTCTGTAGACGGTGAGAATAATCTAAGTTGGTTACCAACAAGTATTCAATATGCTCCTACAATTGATACTACTGCTGCTGTTACCCCTGAATCGATGCAAACATTACCTGCTGTTATAACCCCATCAAAAATCATAGAGGCTTCTCCCGATTGTGACTTAATTACTATTGGGTTCCAATACAAGCTACATTATTCTTTCTTAGTCTCTACTCCTTTAACTGCTGCTCAAGTGTTTGATTTTTTACCATACACACTTTATTATCCAATTATATCTCATCTTAATGAAACTTATTCTAATATCGATTTACCAATATACCGTGAAACAACTACATTGTATAATTCTGACCAATCGTTGAAAAAGAGGGATACAAATGGCAATACTTACATTACTCCTGATTCTATATGGAAAAGCTCCGCAAATGCTATAACTAATACAATGGCAACAACGACCAAAACAGTTGATATTCCATTATCTTCAGAAGATGCAACTCTAAAATTTAATTTCACCAGTATTCAAGTGAAACAAATTGTTCCATATATGAAGCCAAATAGCGAATATATCACTTCAGTGGCCGAAGTATATTTCCCAAAGGAATATATTTCAATGTTACAAAATTTAATTTCTGATCCAAACTCAATCATTTACAAAAATCCAAAGGCAAGTTTCCGTACAATAGCTAATTTAATTGATTCATCCATTTCGATTACTGCGTTGTTTAAAGATAATGATAATCAAAACTCTAGTAATTCTAATGATAAAAATTCAGATGCTTCTTCCAGATCAAAAAATGGTAAAGATTCTGACAATGATAATTCATCTTCAAATAATTTAAAAGTTTCTGAACACGAAGAGGCTATAAGTGGTGGTATTGATATTTCACCTTCAAACAATCTTGAAGTGAACCATAAAATTAGAAATAGAATGTTGATCTTTATTTTCTGCCTATCTACAATTGTTTTTATCTGGATCTATTCTTTATTAAAGATGTCTAAATTGTTATACAGATTCGAGAGAAAGGAGAAAGCTTTACCACAGTTTGAAGACGAAGAGAAGTTAAATCACTACCAAATAAATCCATATAGAGATACTCCTTCGGCAAGTGTAAGACCATTGAATAATCATGTATCTTCAGCAGATTCATCAGGCGACAGTTCAAACTATACTTCCATGGAAGAAAAGTTTTGTACCGAAAATTACGGTACGCCTCATTTCCATGATGATATAGAAAGTATCTACAATCCTGAAAGAGATCTACATTATACGGTTGACGAGGATGGTAATTTCTATTATAGCAAGAAAAACAAAGGCCCTGAGGCAACAGATGAAAATGACTCTGAGACAGATGTTAATCCATTTAGAACAACTTTACCCGTTTCACCCTTCACTCAGACTGGTACATCAAACCCATTCTGGTCAGGTAGAGAACAACCATCCACTGAGATATTTAGTGATGACTCTAACAGATTATACACTGCTATAACCTCAGAAGATTCCAATGAAATTGGGAGCAGTTCCAAAGAGATAAGAAATGAAGGTTCAACACCTCGTAGAATACGTACTACCACGTCTACTTATCTTGCCAGTGATTTGGATCTAAAAATTGATGATATTGATGCAGAAGAAGATAATGATGACAACGTTGCAGATTTATATGTTGGTGCTTTTGATGCATTAGATGAAGAATTATACAAAAGATTATCTGTCCTTGCAGAGAAAAAAAACCTTAAAAAAACTGATATGTCTCTGGATAGACAAACTATCATGCAATTGCACATCGGTTCCAAGAGAACTAAAAGCGTATCCAATATTTAAATAAAACAAATGATATGAAAAGATACTCTAATTTTTGTTGTATTTTTAATTAGTTTAGTAAAATTTCAACAAACACGCATAATTTTTAATCAGATAATATATATAAATCTATAAACCTTATAAATTTAACGATTTCTCATAATGATTTCTCACTCACTTTAAAGCATTTCGGTAAACTCCAAATGCCTTTATTTTGTTCTTTTTTTGTTTTTGATTAAAGAAGCCTATATATTCAAAAGGACTTACGACATCGGCAAAAACAGGAATCACCTAACTCGACACAGTCAACCATGACAAACGCATCTTCCACGGTAGACACTAACCAATATCATGAATCGAAAATTCGAACACCGTCTGGTAAAAAGCCCAAATGGAAACGAAATTATAAAGCCTGTTTAAATTGTAGAATTAGGAAGATTAAATGTGATTTAGGGCCAGCCGATAATCCACACCCACCACCCTGCGAACGTTGCAGAAGACAACAGAGAGAATGTCTATTTACGAACACTTTAAGGGAGAGTAGTCAAACAGTTGTTGCTGACATGGTATCTATTGACTCTGATGTAAATCAGAAAGACAATGTGTCATTGAATAAATTGATCCCCATTGATAGTGTCCATATTCCACATAAAAATTCACACCCTAGCAAAGTGGTTAAGCCTGTTAGTTCTGATGAAAGAAAGTCAATTAAGAGTTCATCTCCAGAAAGAGCAACTATTGACAGGTCTCATAGAAAAGTTCCTCAAAAACCAAATGACAATAGTGAGGAAGCAAAAAAATGGAGACTGGAACTGGCGTCAATGCAAAATACCTTACAATTTTTAGCAAATGCTGCTGGCTCAGTAGCTAACCAGAATACAAATGAAATGCTAAAGAGTGCGCTAAATGATAATAAACATCAAGAAACCAAGACAGATATCTCATCAATTCCTAAATTTTCTGCACCAGTAGATGTTCAACAATCCACTGAACACTTAAATGGAAATGCTATTGCACCATTATACAATTTACATGGTCCTCAAAAACCAATTACTCTTTTGATTGATAAGTTAACGCAGATGAGACCTAAACCTGATAGGACACTTTCTGAAATTTCATATATTGGTCCAAGTGAATTGATTTCAGAAGAAGAAGCTATCGAGCTTATCGAACTTTACTTCTCTACAATGCATCCTTATTTCCCAAATATTCCTCTTCAGTTACACAACCCCAAGGAGCTAGCACAATACCCTATTTTACTTTGTGCAATTTTGACAATCTCGACAAGATATCATTCGTTTAATGAAATTGGATTTGATAACGGCAAAGATAATAAACGTAATGTTAAAGTTCATGAAAAGTTATGGGATATTTGTCAAAAGTTAATTTCACAAACCATTTGGGCTGAGGCAAGTACAAGATCAATCGGTACTGTCTTAGCTTTTATCATCTTTACTGAATGGAACCCCAGACAAATTCACTGGAGAAAACCTGATTATGCTAATAGTGCAAAAGAAAATTGTTCACCAGCTGCAGCCAATAATAAGGATGAAGATGAGATGACGGGTATTGGTGCAATTAGGAGAAGTGATAGAATGTCTTGGATGTTAACAGGGAGTGCTGTTCGTTTAGCCCAAGATATGGAATTTCTCCAAACTAGTACAAAAGTATTTGTAGCCGCCCATATATCTGATTCTACAACATCCATGAATATGAATCAAAAATCAGTACTTTCTGAAAGTTTTAGTGAGATTAGTTTCGAGAAACACAAATATAGAACCTCCCCATTTGAGGTGAATGAAGAAGATGATCCAGGGAATATTGGGAATGAAATTTTTTATTTGGAACAGATTTTAAAAGATGATAAGGACAAAGAAAAATGGATTAATGTTTTGAAGCTAAGTCAAAATGAACACCATGGTGGTTTAACTGATTTAGAAAGGGAGTTTTTGAATGACGAATATGTTTTATATTACTCTAGAAAGAATGATGAGATTGTTCAACATCATCAACAAAATCAACTACCCTATCCGTTGAAGTTTTCTTTGGCTCAAAGAGCCAAAATCGAATTGATCCGTATTTTGCTTATTGGATATGATACAATTTACTATGATAAAGGCAGACGGAAATTAGCTTCAAATGACCAAGTTCACAATTTAGCTGTTCTTAGTATTCTATCACCTTTAATTGAAGGGTGGCACGCTACCTATAGAGAATGCATGACAGTCTTACCAGGGAAACCATATGAAATATCTGTTCGTAAAGATAAAAGAGCTGTACATAGTTTTACGGAACAGATTATGCACGAATCCCTGCTATGTGAATATCACTATTGTCAACTATATATCTATTCATTAGCTTTGCAAGTAGATGTGAAAGTAGCAAAACTGAGGGTAAATGAGATTACAAGGAGTGCTAAGTATGTCGAATTAGCTTACAATGCTGCAAAGGAGATATTATATTCAGCTGTACGTGTACATAGATTAAATCTATTAAAGTATATGCCCGTGAAGTGGGTTACAAGAATTGTCAGAGCTGTTTCATTTTTGGTCAAGTGTTATTTAACATTAACAAATACAGGTGGCAATATGGGTAATTCGGAAGCCAGAACAATTCTTAAGTTATGTTGTATCTCTTTAGATGAAACAATTAATGTTATTAAATTAGCGGCTATAACATTAAAGGAAGCTACACCTGATGAACTACATTTGGCTATTAGATATTCTGCCATTTTGCTGTATCTTTGCAAAGAAATGAATTTGAAGAAGGAAAGAAATAAGAGGTTATTAGTATCGCACGGTATCTTAGTGAAAGAAGATCACTTGGGGGAGTATGCTAAATACTCATCCACAGTTCCCAAATATAGAGTTAAGAAAGCTTCATCAGGTGAAACCACCCCTTCTGATAAAACAAATGAAACTATAGAGCTGGAAGCATCTAGTACCAGACCTACAAGTAGTAATAACACTACCGAACAGGCTAATATTACATCTGAAAACACTACCACAAATAATGATGACGGTAATAGTAATGCCGTACCACCAAAATCAATCATGAATATTCTCAACGAGGATGATAATGTTGATATAACTTCAACTGAAAATCCTGAATCCACTTACGATTCCTCTATCAAGACAAATGTTACAACCACACCAAACCCCAGTCTTGATCCAGAAGATAATTCTGCCTTTTTACATGATGAAGCTATTGATTGGTTCTCTGGTAGCACAGATATTGGTTTAGGTTTTGTGGAACCTTGGACAGAGATGTTAGAACAAAGATATTTACAAAGCGGTGGTTTAGATCATGACATCCTGAATTCCAACGTTGAAGAACTATATAACTATTTTGATGCACAAGTAGATCCACCAAATTAAACTTAGAAACACACCACCTTATATACTTTTCTCATTATCAGAAAATGGTATGATTATTTTACTCTTCAAAGCAAAATTTGACACATCTCAATTTTTTTCTGATCTTCGCTTCTTACTTTCACTTTTGAGGAAATTTGAATTAAATATGGGGAAACACAATAATGAATTTAAAGGAAAGCTGCTTGAAAAATATTGCCTGCTTCTGTCCATTACTAAGACAAACCACTGTAAAGACATAATCTGCAACGCTTTTTGATCCTGTCAATTGGCTGTTACACAAATATAAACTGCTATCCTCACTTCATATATTAAAAAAAAATCAACAATATGACTTCTTTAATCGATAAAGTGTTGTCTGGAACAAGTGCCGATTATAGGGAACCAAGCCCCGAAACTCCTGTTTACAATAACAAGGATAAGTTAGTAAAAGTAGATGCTGATTCGGATAATGGTATATGGTTTTGGTACAATTCTAACCTTAAACATGGACGTTTCGAAGAGATCACTCGAAACAAGACAAAACAAAAGACGTTAATGCTAGTATTAGAGAGATACTTTAAAGAGGAGATTGGGAAGAAGAACTCTCAATTTAAATTATTAATCATTTCTATATCTCAACAAATGATGGATAAGAAAAGTGAAATTGAGAATTTTTTATTAAACAAATTTAAGATTAGGAATAATGAAGTTATTAGTTTGAATGAGTGCAAAGAAGGGGATGATGAGGAAAATGCATTGTATTTGATTCCAATTTATGATTGTGATTTCCATATCTTACAGGCATACTACCGGAACTGTTCTGGAAAGGATTCCAGTGGTCACAGTGACGAAACAATTTCTCAATTGCAATCGTTTGATTCTATCGCGAGTGTGCCAATTTCTGATTCGGAATACGCGAGTTCAGAAATTGATGATGAATCTGAACCTATGGATATACCTAAAATATATTCTTCTGATAATTCAGAACTTTTAACAAATTTTCAAAACAATAATAATGATAATGATGAATATGATGACGACGATGAAAAGGACGCTATTGTGTTAAATTTCACTAGATCAACAATACGGAATCGTCATGTCACACCAAATAATCTATATCACATCACTTCAGACATGTCAGAATCCATGTCAGTATTAAGTATTCAAAGTGAGGAGTATGATTATGAAGGAGAAGAAACAGATGGTACTGATGGAACAACTAATAAGGAGTTATATCGTTTAAGTGAAAATGCTGATGATTGTTTAAGCTTACAATATATTTATCCATCATTAAGTCGTGTTGCCCCCAAGAATGGCTCATTACTTGATATAAATCTAAGGGTTTGTCATATTTTAGCTAAGGATTATGGATCTGACATTATGTGGCATGCAATTAGACAATCACAAGGTGAAGATTGGATCATCTATGATTCTAAATTTTCAATGAATAATTTACAATATTGTCAATTAGATGATATCTTGACAGGTAGACCTATTGATGGAAATGAAAGTGATAATGAAAATATTAATGATAATGTAGAAAAACATATGATGGTTTTGTTTTGTGAAGTTATATGATAAAAAAATGGATAAAGACATAATAATAATATTAATACATACTTAAATGGATTTATAAATAAAAAAATATGACTTATACATAAATATATATTCGTTATAATGAGAAATAAAAATTGGAAAAAAAACAGTAGAGAGTTCGTTAAATGACTAGAATAAAATAAAAAGATAAAAAAAATAAAATGATACAATGTGGCTGCGTGCGAGTTTGGAGACAGTAACTCTTTGGTAAATGAATGAATAAAAATGGAGTGGAAATAATGGGTATGAAATGCATTGTTTTTTTTTTCTCACTTTCTATTTCTCGTAATCGCATGGAGCATAAATGACTTGAGTAATGAATTTACCTTCATATCTTGTAGTACAACCAACACAAACGATATTATCCTTTATGGATGTGGTTAATAAATGTTTTAAATTAACATGCGGTATAATATGATTAATTTCATCATTATTATTGAAATTTTTGTTTAAATATGTTGAATTCAAATAAACTGGTAAATCTGGAACTTTAAATTTATTCAAGAAATATTCTTCTGCTTCTTCTGTATTCATTTTAGCAATCTTTTGAATATTAGCAAATAAGGAGTCTTGATTTGAATCTACGACTCTTGATAAAGTTAGATCAAAGTTACGTTCAATTTTGTTATCATCATTTTCACTTTCATCCTCGTCCTCGTCATCTTCATCAATATTATCAAATTTGAAGATTTCAGGAATTTCATTAGAATATTGAACTGTAGGTTTTGGTTTTTCTAACATTGTAAAACCATGAATCCCTAACATTCTTAATGAAGATGCAGAATTTCCTTTACCAATTGTGGAACTTGACCTTGATATACCAGCGAAATCAGTCAATGAAGTTGTAGATCTTTGTTGTTTATGATGTCTTGTTTCCATAATTTTATTTTCTTCACGATATGGTTCAACAGTGTCATAACCTGGTAATACTTCAAACCAATTGACAATGTTACCCGTTGTATTAGTGGCTGTGGGTAAATAATCTGAATGATATAAATTACTATTAATTAAGAATTGTAATTTATAAATACCTGGGGGTAAAAATAAATCTTTCATATACCATTCATTATTTTCTGGATCATAAGTCATTGTTAAAGAATTTGTTTCTCTATTAAAATGTGTTGGTGATGGTTCATTACCAATTTGTAATGAATGTAAGGTAGAAACCATATCTTTACTTATAATTGAGATCTTAGTGGAAGGTTCCAAATCTGGTAAGTGGTCTTTCCATTTCAAGATGACTTCTACATTATCATTAAAGATACTATCTTTCACATCACCATCAAATCCTTCTTCTTGAGAACCTGCTGAGGAGACAGATGAAACAGAAGATAAGGTAGTATTTGATCCAATATAATCAGGTTTAACTTTCATCTTATAGAAGTTATCAGCAGTTAATTTCCCATCATTAGTTGGAGTCTTTAATTTTTTCAAATCAGGTAATCTTGTAGTACTTCTATCAGCATTTTTATTTAAAGTCTTAAGAACGTTGACAGTATAGCTTGTTGTATGTTGTGTATTATTATTATTACTATTTTGTGAATTAGGGGAACGTTCATATTTCTGTTGTTTTGTATAAGCTGGAATTGGTGCTGTAGTTGGTGTGGTGGCAATGGAAACTTTTTCTTTATTTGTTTCTCTTGTTTGTTGTGATTTATCACCATACAACTTTAACATAATCTTTGCTGTGGCTGATAAAGGTTTTTCATCTTGTTCTACTGGTTTAGATTCTTCTACGGGAGTTATTGGAACTTGTAGAGCCGGCGATGGTGATGGAGATGGTACTGGTGTATGAGCCGTTAATGGAGTTAAACTTGAAATGTTTGTATGTGAATCTAATCTTTTCCTTTTCATATCTTTCTTAATGAAAGAATTCCAGGTAGGCTTCTCATTATTATTATTACTGGTCGTATGATTGGATTTGAATGATCCATCTAGATGATCATGAGGTAAATAATAATGTATTTGCGAATCACTTTCAGCCGAGGTTGGATTAGTATTTGTATTTGAAGAATTCTTTATAGGGGAGTTTAACGATAGACTCGCCAAATTTTGATCTATTGACTTCTCTGAATTGGTCAATGACACTTGTGACATTGTTGCAGAATTGCTTTGGGGGTCTTATTAAATCGATTTTTATGAGATATATCGTATCTGGTTGCTGTTAATTCAGTTGCAAATCTGTCAAATTTCATTAAGTAAATAAAATTTCAATGTTATTTTTCTATCTTTTTCAATTTCAAAAAAAAGTCGTTCAATAATTTCTGAAAAGACAAAGATTTGGAAAAGTGTCACAAAATAATATTCATAAATAGAGATTATATACAGTTCACTTAAATATTTAACATGGCTTTCCTTAAATCTTTCTTGTTTAGGATGATGTTATTCTGCATTGGATCATGTTGGCATTTCACCATTAGTTCATTACAAAGGTTTTCTACCACTGATTCAAACGATTTATTATCATAGGATTTCAATTGATTTTGTAATTTAACGTTATTAATGAAATGAGAACAATGACTAGCCTCGTTATCTAAGAATTGTCTATCATTCAACACAGATTGGATGGATTCATGATTTAATAGATGTCTTGTAAGGATATCACATTTAATTGGATTACATGAACCCTCTTCATCACTATCACTTTCACAATCACTATCACATTTTTTGGACGTATTATTATCAGTAGATGGTGAAGTAAAACATGCACCACCACAAGTACAATCAAAGGGAAGATCCATATTTGGTATAGTGGTTGTCGTAGACACCACAGGTGAATCCAAACTGTTCACAGAATTAATATTATTTGTTGGATCCCCCCAAATATCAGGAAATGCTAGATTGTTTAACATATTGTTGTTTAATTCATATGTGTTATTGAAATCAAAGAAATTGGTATTATTATTATTTGTTGTGACTGTTGTTGGGTCTTGTGGTAACGGTATAGAACTCCATACATTAGTATTTTGAGTATTTTGAGTATTTTGTGTATTATTATTATTATTATTATTATTATTATTATTATTATTATTATTATTTATAGAACGTGTTGATATTGGAGCAGAACCATTTGAATCCCATGTATTATTAAAATCTGAAATTGTGTTTGTGTTGTCTCCTTTCTTTAATAGCAACCCTGACCAAACATTTGTATCTAATATATTGTTATTGTTGAGAATATTATCTGGAATATTAAGCAGTTGTTGTGAATTATTATTATTATTAGATTGAACCGTTGGTGAGGTAGAAGAGAAACTTGTCACTGGAGATGGGTTATTATTAGTTTCATTCTTATCATTAGGTTGTTGAGTCGGAGAGGCTGGCTTAGTTGTTGGTGTAGGAGTAGGTTCATTTTTCTTTTCAATCTTGGTTAATTCATTTTTAATCCCAGATTTAATTTGTCCCGATTGATTTAAGAAATCCAATAATTGATTATCTTCATCATTCGAGGGTCTATATTTATTTAGTTCATTAATTAATCTTTCTACCCCATTCATAACATATGCAGATTCTTTAACATTTTGTAAATTCAATTTCTCCAGCCAATGTATCTTATTCTCTAAATTTTTCAGTTTATTCTCTTTACGTTCCCGATAAGCTCGTTGTGCAGCTCTATTTTGTTGTGTTCTCTTATTCTTAGCCTCTGTGTCTATTCTCTTTCTACCTGGCCTCCCAACTTTCCTCTTCACTGGTTCATCTGTGGGTTTAGTGATACTGCTTTCAGAGTTATTATTGTTTGCTGTGTTGTTGTTGGCCATGGGAGGGGAAGGTAGGTACATGTGTTGTGGTAATATATATATATGTATATCTGTATCGATATATAGCTTATCTTAGTCTTCGAGGTCTCCATCGAAGTCTCATTAAAGCTTCTTTCACCTCGCAATAAATAAAATATTTCAAAGAGACACCCTATGTTAGTACGGCGTGCAGAGTGATGTGGAGACATAGTCTTTAAATCCAACTAAGTTATATTGACATCTATCTCATCTCAACTACTACCCATACTCTACTCTACCCTCTCTTATTGTCTGTGTATCGATGCCGTTGTGTCTACTCTGTCGTTTCTTACCTTTCAGATGAGTATACAATCATATATTGAAAAGCAGAATTCTGTCATCAACCTATCACTCTGTAAATCAGTTACTATTACTATTATGTTATATCACTTATATGGTATTTATTTATATTTATATATATTCATATGTATATCTTTCAAGCAGTCTTGAATAATAAGACAGCCCACGGACCATGGTAACAATATAAGAAATGGCCTTGTTCGTGTGTCACAAAGGAACCAAAGTTCTTACCGACAATGACATGCCAAGTGGGTTCGAATTCTTGATCTAATTTTATCTTAATCTCATGCGAGACATCTCTTTCTAGGGATCCACCTTTAGTTAATGGTACGATGAGTGGTTCAATAAGATTTATTATCTTATCTTGTAATTCCTGTGACATATCCGTGGCCTTGACAATAGTAGTGGTAGACATGTTGAATTGTGTAAATTGTACTTTATTTCTAGTGGAAACTCTTCTATTTGACGTCTCTCTTCTTTTAATTATTCAATTAGTAGTTGAATACCACTTTGTTTTATCGATCCTTTTTAAAAAGTCAAGTTTTAAATTTATTTTTAATTGCAATCTTTGCCACATTAAAGCTTACAACTTTTAAACAAGATTAGAAGAGGAGTACCCAATCACAACCATTCAAGATGTCCGATATCGAATCCACTCTTACCACAATCTATACTAAATATTATCCACAGGATAATAATGAAGAAACTCAATCACTTTTCCAATCAATTTCAACATCTTATCAAAATAAATTATGGTATCAATTAACTTTACAATTACAAAAATTAATTCAAGTTAACCCACAATTGTCTCGTGATTTGTATGAACAATTTATCCTGATCTCTACATTAGATAAATTAAGTCCATTGGTTATTATTGATTTCCTTATCTTTACTCAAAATGATAGTTTTAATTCCAATTTAACTGATTTAAAATTTTTAGCAGATCAATTCCAAACTAAGATTAATTCTACAAAGGATAATGAACCAAAGAGAAACGTTATTAATTATAATTATGCCATCTTGGTTATTAATTTAGAGATTGCCAAGAATCAATTATATTTAAATAATTTAATTGAGGGGAAAGATTATTTAAATCAATTTGAATCTACCTATATTAATAATAAAAATCATGAAGGTAAAATTGAAGCACCATTATTTATTATAAATAAATTTTATCAAGTGAATGCTATTTATTTTGAATTAAAACGTGATTTTAATGCGTTTTATACTACAACATTATTATATTTATCCACTTTAGATAATAATGAAATTTTACCTGGTGATTCACAAATACCATTCAAGATGTGTGTGGCTGCCATTAAAGGTGATTGTATCTTTAATTTTGGTGAGTTATTACAACATCCAATATTGAAAGAATTTCTTTTAAATCCACCAAATGATAAATTAAAATATGTTGTAGAGATTCTACATACATTATCACAAGGTGATTTTAATAAATTTAATGAACTAACTACTACGGAGAACACTCAAGATAAAGGTTTAGACCTTGATACAGAGACTTTATTGTTTTTAAAACAAAAGATTTGTATTATGACTTTAATTGAATTAATCTTTATTGAAAATTTAAGAATCTTATCATTTACACAAATTGCTGAGGCAACAAGATTAACTGATAACATCGGTGATGTGGAACATTTAGTCATGAAAGCCATCTCCTTGGGGTTATTAAAGGGTTCTATCGATCAAGTTAATCAATTGGTGACCATCACTTGGGTTCAACCAAGAATCATTAATTTGGATCAAGTCGCCAAGATGAACCAGAAATTAATCCACTGGGATGAAGATGTCAAACAATTAGCACAACGTATGGATCAATACGGTGAATCCATCTGGGTTTAACCAACTTTCTTTATTTAATATTTTCTTAAGTATAATTATATATAATATTATGTATATTTGTATGTAAATCACCCACCACGACCACGCTATAAATTTTTCAACACCATAATTTATTTCAAAAATGTATTTAAAAGAGAAGCAATTAAAGACAACTAACACACCACTCTTATTTTTGGACAAGACAGTTGCAATAAGAAAACACTAAAACAGTTTAGATACAATCAAGTATGTCTGAAGAAAATAATACTCAAGGTGAAATTCCTCCTCCACCTCCACCAGCCGTGGAAGAACAACAAGTTGAAGAACCTGTGACCCCAGCTGCTCCAGTGGAAGAACAAGATGTCCCAGTGACTGGTACTGAAGAAGCCGCTCCAATTCAAGAAGAAGCCGCTCCAGTCCCAGAACAACGTGTTGAAGAACAACCTGTCGATGATGCTCAAATCACTGAACAACAACAACAACAACAACAACAACAACAACAACCTGAATTACAACCGTACTATCCACCACAACATCAACCAACCCCACCACCTCAATCTTATGGTAATGAACCAAGTGCTTATCCACCACCACCACATCATGGTGGTTATGAAGGCCATCATCATAATGAAGGTGGTGAGCTTTCTACCACTAGATTATTTGTTAGACCATTCCCATTTGATGTTCAAGAATCTGAACTAAATGAAATTTTTGGTCCATTTGGTCCAATGAAGGAAGTTAAGATCTTAAATGGGTTTGCATTTGTGGAATTTGAAGAACCTGAATCAGCTTCTAGAGCCATTGAAGAAGTTAATGGTAAATCATTTGCTAACCAACCATTAGAAGTTGTTTTCTCTAAATTACCTGTTAAGAGATATCGTATTATTTTAAGAAATTTACCAGAAGGTTGTTCTTGGCAAGAATTGAAAGATTTAGCTAGAGAAAATCAATTAGAAACTACTTTTTCATCTGTTAATACTAGAGAATTCGATGGTACTGGTGCTCTTGAATTTCCAAATGAAGAAATCCTAAATGATGCTTTAACTAAATTAAATAATATTGAATTTAGAGGTTCTGTTATCTCTGTGGAAAGAGATGATAATCCACCACCAATTAGAAGATCTCATAGAGGTGGATTCCGTGGTCGTGGTGGCTTCCGAGGTGGTTACCGTGGTAGCTTCAGAGGTGGATATGGTGGTTCCAGAGGTGGTTATGGTGCCCCAAGAGGTAGTTACCGTGGTGGCTACAACAGTGGTCCAAGAGGTGGTTTTAGAGGTGGTTATAACAGTGGTCCAAGAGGTAATTTCAGAGGTAATTATGGTGCTCCAAGAGGTGAATATCGTGGTAACTTCAGAGGTGGCTATGGTGGTTCTAGAGGCGGCTATGGTGCTCCAAGAGGTCCTCCAGGTGGTGACTACGGTGCTCCAAGGGGCGATTACGGTCCACCAAGAGATTCTTACAGATCTAGAGACGGTGGTGCTCCAAGAGATCACTCTCCAACCAGATAAACATAAGTTAATTAATTTTTAACGAACTTTTTAACAAGAATACAAAATAACTTAATTCAAAATATTTTCTTTTCGTGAAATATTTTTTTTTATTTTATTACTATTATTACTATTATTATTATTCCCAACATTAATATTATCTTTATCTCCCTCTCCCTCCCCCACTCTCAACTTTATCCCAATTATAATTATATTTAAATTACAAAATATTTCCAACCCCCAAATGTAGAATTTAGAATACGAATACAACAGAAATACAAACAAAAAACAATACAAAACAAATATATATAGTGAACAATTTTATTATTTCTCTTTGTGTGAAACTTTGGAACAATGATTTGATTATGATTTATTTAACCAAAAATTCCAATTTTTATGTTATATGTTTAAATCTCCTTTTATTAGTATTATTATTATCTTTTATTATTCAACTGTATCTTTTTATTATTATTTTCTTATCGTCAATGTTTTATCATCCCTACCCCCTTCCATATTACACTGATTATAATCTACTTTTTGTATATACAACTTAAGGAATGACCAATACAATGATTACTACAATTATAATCACCAACATATCCTGTTCTTATTTGACGTGTATTTTCCATGACGCTCTTGTATTATTATTAATATTACTCTTATTTAATTTATAGAATATGTATTTTCACATATATTCAATATACACCTGTAACATTACTGTATATATCTCTTTCTTAACTTTAAAGCTGACAGTTTATAGCTTATTTCATCAAAATTTAAACGTTCAAGAAATTTTATTTTTGAAGACACGTCAAAATTTCACTATGAATAAGCAGGTTAGTTAATTCATAATTTGTAGACAAAGCACCAACAAGATAATGACATCGTTAATCACATTAAGGAAATCAGTGGCATTGTCATTTGTCGCACTTTATCTGTTAATTGGGGTACCACTTTGGTATAAATTGACTACTATTTATAGAGCTTCATTACCAATTGAATACATTCAAGATTTATATAATAATAAATTTAAAGAAATTCATTTAACCATCCCTGTGTTTGTCAAATCCGATACTTATCGTTTCCCAGATATTCATGATGCTGTACAGATTCAAGTTAATCATTTATTGAGATCTAAAAGACAATATGTGGATTGGTCATTAGAAATATTCCCATATAACGAAACTATTATTGATCAAGCCACTGCTCGTGGTGATGATTATCATATTGTGGATTTAGTGCTTGATGAATTTGTGGGTTATAATTTACCATATGATTCAAAGACTACCATTGTCTATTTTGATGATACGTCTGTTGCTAGTAATGATTTGCCCTTCTTTATTGCTCAAACTTTAGTGGAACATACTTTTGAATTAGAATGGAATCATTGGTCTTTGAAACCTGATCAAAATGAACCAGAACAACTGGCAAATAGTGATATTGCAGTAAATTATAATCCAAACATTCATTTAAGTATGTCATTATTAAATGGCGATGGATCTCCAGTGGCATGGGAAATTGATAACACTTTGAAAAATATTTTCACTCCATTTAGAGAAATGATCTCTCCATTAGTAAATTTCACTGTTGATGCACAAATTGCTTATTATAATGATTTGAACTTATATCAATTGAATAATGTCTCAAACCCAACATGGCACGATCTTTCTCATGTTATTGATTTATCTGAATTATCCACCACTAATTATTTTGTAGAACAAAATGCTATTAACTTAGTAATTGTGTTCCCAGGTAAAGAAACCAATCTTGATGGGTTACAATTCGTTAATACAAATGAAGAAAATCAATGGGGTAGTTTCATTGTTCCACAATGGGGGGTCTTAATTGTTAATAAATCACCATTAGAAGATAATGCCCTGGTTACTGAAAACTATTTAAACCCAATCATGTTAAAATTTGTTAAAGATTTATTAAGATTATTAGGTGTCTTAGATACTAAAGATAAGGAACTATCTTCTCCATATATTGTTATTGATTCAGTGAAGAGAATTAGAATTATTGATAACTTAAACAAAGCTGTTGAAACACTGTGGTCTTTAATTAAGTTAACCCATCAATTCCAACAAATGGCCATCCCACAAGAAGTGTTAGAAGATATCACCAATGCATTAGATATGAGATTAGAATTAATTGATTTATTAAATAACCCACATGTCGGTAGTAACATGGATTGGAACAAAGCTTTGTTAATGAGTAATGAAATTGTCAAATCCTGTGAAAAAGCATTTTTCCATGGTGAAATGTTACAACAAAATTTTTTCCCACAAGAACATAAGTTAGCTGTCTACTTACCATTGTTAGGTCCTCTAAGTGTGGTAATTTTCTCTGGTGTTAAAGCCCTTTTCAATGAGAAGAAATCTGAATCTGAAGAAGATATTACTTCTAAGGACGAAAAGAAAGGTTTAGAAGAAGATATTGCTGAAGAGTTAAAAGAAACCAAAGAATTAGGTGCCATTGATGATAAAGACAGTATATCAACTCCAGCATCTACAGATTAAGCACTATACAATCCTATAGTATAACTCTCTCATTAATTATGTATATTAAGTTAAAACTCTTATATATTGTGCCAATCTGAAAAATCTCTATTGAAGAAAATTAACATTGAACTGAAAAATAGTGTTAACTTGTAGAACTGTTAAGAAACTGTAGATGAAAATTGAAGAGTAACTAAACACACCCAGAAGATAACATTACCAGTATTAAAGTCCATTAAACAAACAGATAAAAATATCTTATTATGTCAGACGCTCCACAAGGTCCATTGGATACTATTCCTAAGGTGAATTATCCACCGATCCTAACACCAGAAAATTATTACTCTATTAAACAAATGATCGATCAAATTATCTCAGAGGATCAAGACTATGTGTCTTGGAAAATTAAAGATCTTCGAACTGGTGGTACAATGAACACTTTTGTTCCATCTGATATTGAACATTATGAACCCCTTCGAGAGAATTATAATCAAGAAACGC
Organism: Monosporozyma unispora; assembly: GCA_003708525.3. NCBI lineage: Eukaryota > Fungi > Ascomycota > Saccharomycetes > Saccharomycetales > Saccharomycetaceae > Monosporozyma > Monosporozyma unispora. Next base: position 177,286 of record PPON03000016.1, on the reverse strand, counting down.
AGGAGAATCATAAACAGATAAATGAAGTGCCTAAGAATATAACTTTTGTTAGGGATATATATGAAGCACAAAGAAGTCAAGAAGTGGACGAAATGCAACCTTTAGAAGATTTAAGTTATGAAGATCAGTTTAAATTATTAGTCTTGAATCTAGATGAAGAACAAAATAATAGGTTTGAAGTTTTCCATAGAACTGCCTTGAGTAAGACTCAAGTGAAGAGATTAGCGGGTGTGGTATGCAGTCAAAATGTTGGTGAAAATGTGAGAGTGTTTTTACAAGCTATTGGGAAAGTCTTTGCCGGTGAGCTTATTGAATTAGCGATGGAAGTGAGAAAAAAATGGTTTGTTAGTTTTATGATCTGTCAGTTCGATAAGAGAAAAGAAATTGGCCACAGATTAAAGAAATATTTAAAGAAGTTGACAATCTTGGTCGAGAAGGCTTCATTTGATAAGAATTCCAGCGATCCAAATTATTTAACTATCATAGAACAAGATAGACAAGATGATATCATTGAAAATGAAAGTGATGAATATTTTGATGACGAAGAAGATGCTATGAAAGAAGTTAAAAATGGGAATAAATTACTGAAAAGGACAGATAATACAAGTGAAGTTAAAGTAGGTTTAATTGATCAATATAATAAATTAGTGAAAAAATTCAATGCCACTGATGTGAGTGTGGAAAGATATAGTAATAGTCCAATCTTACCAGAACATATGAGGGAGGCTTGGAGATTATATCAATTACAGAGTGATACTTATATACCGGGTCAATGGAGAAGTAAAGGTGAAGCAAACGGTGATTTGTTCCGTTAATACTCTTTGTCTATACTTTAAAATTTGTTTTTACTTATTGCCATTGAGCTTTCATTGTTACATAATGTGATTGCATAATTCTTAATTCTTCAATTTCATCTAAGAACTGAACAGATTGCAATCTTTTCTGTTCAATGGGAGAAATTGTTGATTGTAGGAAATCCCACATATTTTGTATTGTGACCTGTTCATACTGGCTCCATCTGTTTGAATAAGTGTCTTTGGAATTGAATATTAGTAAAGTTGGTAGATCTAAATTTCTGGACATTAATAAATTATCCTTCATAATTTTACCAAATCTATCATTTGGCTCATCACCACCAATTGGATCATATGATAACCATACTCCTGTGTTAAATGTTTTTCTAATTGAATCAATCAATATTTGTGATTCTTCTTGTGGCATATAGCATAAGGCGCATTCTGTAATGAAAACAGTTGGAATATCTGCTTTCAAAAGCTTGGTTAAAACTGACATCGTTTCATCAATGTTGTTCAGATCACAAGATACAGCTTCATAAATATCATTTGAAGGTCCCTGTGGTAACTTTTGTAATACTGATTGTTTAAATTCTATAGATTGTTTAAAATCCAAATCAATATATTTCATCACTTGAGGGAATTCCCCTTTATCGACAAACTGTGAACATCTTAAATCCGATCCACAACCTAGATTAACAATTTGACATTGCTCACTGGGTGCTATTTCATTAATATAGCTTAATAATGGTATATCGATTGAAAGAGTTCTTAGATATGTCCCATAATTCATTACAGGTTGTGAATTTTGAATGCTTCTATTAATCTTCGAAGCTAACCTTCTCCCTCCAAATTCTCCTTTCAGTGCCTGGAAATATTGTAAATGAAGATCCTTATAACCTTGGTATATTGACACAAACCCTTTGATGGGTGTTATTAAAGATTGTTCATTTGGAGGCAGATATCCCTTAGATAAACATGCTAATTTAGATGAAAAAGCATCGTAATCTGTTTGTTGAACCGTTTGCATTGCCTTTAAATTTTAATGATTTGCTATGTAGTTTTCAATACAATTCTACTTCAATTGAATATTAAAGGGCTATTTGTTTTTGTCTGTCTTTAACCACTTCTCCTAGTAATACTCGTTAACTATCTATTTCAAATTGCAATTTCATATGATTTCTGAATTTTTGAAGAAATTGAAAATAAGAAGTGCAATATGGAAAGTTAAACTTTTAAAGGACAAGAATATACAACTTGAACGGCTTGATACAGTAACAAGAAAGCTATAAACATCTATAATAACAACACGTTATTGATACAAACCTTGGTAGATTGCACACTAATATTTTCTAGGTCAATTTACAGAGCTCTGTGTTTTTTTTTTCTTTTGTTAGTCTGTTTTTACATCGATATTCGTTCCATTAGAGAGTTGCAATATTAGTTTAATTAACTTTAGTTAAAACACGTTAAAAGACACATACCACTAGCATTTCATTCTTTATACATATTCCCAATACACTTATAATATTCTAATCCATTAAAACTATGGGTAATTCAAATTCTAAATTATCTTCCTCTAAGAAAGGAAGTTCGTCGACGACAGGAAATGTGAAGAATAAGAATAAACCACTTAAAATTAAGTCAAGATCAAGTTCAATTAAGAACACTAAACCAAGAATAACGACAGATGATAGTAATGTACCAGTAAGCTCATCAATGAGTCACAGTGGAGTGGATTCTGATAACGATATCGATGAACATCATTTAAGACCTACTCCTATGTACCGTACTGAGACTGCACAATCTGGAAGGTCGTTAAAGTCACGTCACTCACAATCCTCCTTAAGGACAAGTAATGGGTCTATTTTACTAAAACCCAGTGATAATAATAATGGTAATAGACGAGCCTCATCGTCAAGAAGAGGATCCAGTAATAATGTGGAAACTATGACACCAATCTTGAAAAAAGTTGGTACAAATACATCTACTAATTCAGTGTTTTATAGTGAAAATGCTATTACAGATGATGAGAGTGATGAAATGGATAATAATCCAAGACTAAAATCGAAAATAAGGCAAAGTTCATCCTCTTCTGTGTCTCGAAAGAAGAAATCTTCTTCGTCAACGAGACGTCACAATTCTATGCATGATATTAAATTAGAAGATGGTACAATATCACCCAATGAAATGATCAGATCACGTAGTAGTAGAAAATCTGAAAATATGGGGATTAATCCACATCTAAAAGATTTATTATTATCTACAGATAGAAGAACTGATAGTGATAATAGTGGCCTTGGAAGCAGGCGTGGATCAAATTCTGCCAATGCATCTATTAGTGGTCATACAATTTATAGTACCCCAATTCATACCCCAAATATAATTGATGAACATCATATGAGAAGTAATAGTACTGGTGGTGTTAGTAATGATTTTGATGGTAATGTTGATTATTTCAGTGTTAAAGGTGGTGATAAAGCTAAATTCCCCAAGGGGTTAAAACTTGATGATGATAATCTAAATTTAAATGATGGTGATTTAAATGCTAATAATAATAATTTAGTGGATGATACACAACTTATACCGAAAAAGAAGAAAATTGTGGATATTGATCATTGTATTGAAAGATTGATTGATGCTGGTTATGCTGCTAAGAGAACTAAGAATGTTTGTTTAAAAAATTATGAAATTACACAAATTTGTAGAATGGCAAGAGAAATTTTCTTATTACAACCAACATTATTAGAATTATCTCCCTCAGTAAAGATTGTTGGTGATGTTCATGGCCAATATTGTGATTTATTAAGATTATTCTCCAAATGTGGATTTCCACCAATGTCAAATTATCTTTTCTTGGGTGATTATGTGGATCGTGGTAAACAATCATTAGAGACAATCTTATTATTATTATGTTATAAGATTAAATACCCGGAAAATTTTTTCCTTTTAAGAGGTAATCATGAATGTGCAAATGTGACAAGAGTTTATGGATTTTATGATGAATGTAAACGTCGTTGTAATATTAAGATATGGAAACATTTTATTGATACATTTAATACATTACCATTAGCGGCAATTGTCACTGGGAAGATCTTTTGTGTTCATGGTGGACTATCACCCGTTTTAAATTCTATGGATGAAATTAGACATGTTAGTCGTCCGACTGATGTACCTGATTTTGGCCTTGTTAATGATTTATTATGGTCTGATCCAACTGATTCCCCAAATGAATGGGAAGATAATGAACGTGGTGTAAGTTATTGTTATAATAAAGTTGCCATTAACAAATTTTTAAATAAATTTGGATTTGATCTTGTTTGTAGAGCACACATGGTTGTTGAAGATGGATATGAATTTTTCAATGATAGATCTTTGGTGACAGTATTCTCTGCACCAAATTATTGTGGTGAATTTGATAATTGGGGAGCAGTGATGACTGTTAGTGAAGGGTTATTATGTTCATTTGAATTATTAGATCCATTAGATAAATCTGCATTAAAACAAGTTATGAAGAAAGGTAGACAAGAACGTAAATTATTAAATAATAATGGTGGTGATATTAGTGCTGTGTAAGTATATTATAAATACCTAAATATATATGTATATATATTCTATCTAAACTTTATTAATAAATTAATTAATATTTTAATATATGTCTTCTTTCAATTTACAAAAAAAAAACTAAGTTAACTTAAGTTAAGTCGAACACATCATTGTTTTATATATACGAACTAACAACAAATAAATTGAGTAACGATGTCAATTGAAGAAATCCAAGAAGAAATTCATGACGAATTTATGAATGACAGACCAAAACGTATAGTGAAGCCTCCAACATCATCAGATTATTATTTCTTCGTTCATCATTTAATTGCAACCACTGTCTTAATCAGTGGTACGATTGTATCATTATTACCATCAAATAAACATACTTCGACACATAAATATCATATGGTGTTACAATTCTTATTAGATTTGTTACCTGACAGAAGATGGTTTATTTGGGGTGAATGCCTTGGTTTAATGGCGATGATGTTCTCATATTCTGGGTTAAATCTTTGGAGGGAAGATGTCATGTCACCGGAATTAGACGATTATAAGACTATTGTGGATGGATCCGGTAACTTAGAGATCAGTCTCGATGACCCATTAAACGTTTATTTACATGAACAGACCAGTGGTGTCGTGGATTTACCTATTATGAATGTTTGTCAAGTGTTATATGGAGAAAGACTGTAGAGGCTGCCGCTCTCGAGGCTCGAACTGGAGAAACTGGAGAATCTAGAAAAGTTGCGCCCGCCGCGGATCGAACGGCGGCAATCCATATAAAAAACTGTGGGATCACACCGCCAACTTTGTGTGGTGATGAGTAATGCCACAGTTTTCAATCCTTCAATTTGAAATCTTATTACCACTATCTGACAAATCTGATAGTATTTGATAGAGATTAGCTAAGTGGAGGGGGAAGTGGCATTTTACACAGTGTGGATCTCTAAGAAGATAGTACTAAGATTATTGTGGTACCAGGGGGTGGCTGTTAGGCGGCAAACTTTAAATCAGATATTGGATATTTTGATCTGGTCTTTGATAAGAGACTGCGATTATATTATATATAAATGATGAGATGATAAGTGATGAGACAAACTGGAACTCTTAGTTTCTTGATTGTATAACAACATCTCAACACAAGCTTACAAGCACAATTACATAAACACAAACACAGGACAATGAAACAAGACAGCATATTAAAACGTAACTGGTCACTGGGACTAGTTATGTTATTCTTTGTCGTCATTTCATGGGTCTCTTCATCTTTCCTATTAAATACAATTTTTGAATCAAATTATTATAAGAAACCAATCTTTATCACTTTTTGTTCCGTATCATCATGTTCCCTTTATTTATTGCCACTTTTAAGACAGTTTATAAAATTATATTTCAAGACTGGCCAGTTTGATATTCAAACAGCATATAAATTACATTATAATAATAATAATAATGTCAGAAAATTATCTATTAATGAACAATATACTATGATCTTAAATGAAAAATATGAAGAGAATATTGAACAAGATCATAAAGAAGAAAGTATTGACCAAGAAATAATTCCATTATCTTCAATAATAAAATTAAGTATAATATTTTGTACCCTTTGGTTTGGTGCTAATGTGACAACAAATACTTCATTATCATATACATCTGTGACATCACAAACCATTTTATCATCCACTGCATCATTTTTCACTCTTTTCTTTGGGGTATTATTAGGTATTGATACTATTAATATTTATAAACTAATTGGTCTTATCGTATCCTTTATTGGTATCATTATTATTGTCACTAAATCCACTGTATCAAATTCAACTAATTTCAATCATCTTTCATACAAGAGTATTATTATTGGTAATATTTTAGCTCTTTTAGGCGCTTTAATCTATGGTATTTATAGTACTTTTTTCAAAAGATCTGTGTTACGTATCACTGAAAAATATTCTAAATATGGTATTGCACCAAAAGTTGATGTTAAATTATTTCTGGGATTTGTTGGTTTATTCACTTTTGTGGGGTTATGGCCAATCTTAGTGGTATTCCATTACACTGGGTTTGAAACTTTCCAATTTAAATTTGATATTAAAATCATTTCTATCATTTTATTAAATTGTTCAATTACATTTTTAAGTGATTACTGTTGGGCTAAAGCAATAATCTTAACCACTCCATTAACTGTCACCGTGGGGTTAAGTTTTACCATCCCATTAGCCATGTTTGGTGATTTCATTTTCAAAGGTAAAAAAGTTACATTATGTTATGTTGTGGGTGCTATTTTAATCTTTGCCTCATTCATCTTAATTAACCGAAATGATGCATCAATTGAAGAAGAATTCGAACAACAAACTTTACTAAAGAAGACTATTTCAAATTCATATGGTTCTATTGAAGTTTGAAACTATTCTTTTCTTTACTACCCCTTTGCACTTCTATAAAAATATTATATATTCATCCATAATTTAAAAAAGACACATTTCATTGCATTATTTTATAAATATATTCTCTATTACCTTTATAATGTGATAAAATATGAAACTACTTGTATTGTCATGATTGCTAAACTATTTTATTCATTTTGTCGACTGATTACTGGTTCCTTCTTCCTAAAACTGTAAAGAAGGATAATCCATTTTCAAGATAAAGAAATGGTTTAAGAAAGATGGCATTGATTGAATACATTTAAACCTATTTAAGTTTCTTTATATCTCGATTCATATGTCAGTTTTTATTCTTCATAGCTTTTTATTTTATCTCATCGCTGGAATAATATTTAAAAGGGAAAAACATTTTGACATCAAATTCAAAATTCGTGCAAAAATATTTCAGAGAGCCTATTATAGAAGAATTGCCATCTCATCACAGCTAGAAATTCGAGCTAGAAGTCTCATTGTAAAGAAGTGAAGTCTTTGAGAAGGATGAGTGACATGTTACAATTGCTGTCGAACTATTATAAGTCTGTCATTGAATCAGAAAGAATATATAATGAATATCTTTTAAAGGAAAAGGAACGTGTAGATCAAGTAAATGGTAGGGATAAGGAGAAATCAAAGACTGATACAGCCATCTCAACTCCAAATACAAGTGATCTTGTCACATTACAATTGCAAACACAGATCAATAAATTAACCTCACAAATACAAACTTTAACGAAACAAAATGATAAATTGAAAGACACAAGTAAGTCTCAACGAATAACTTCAGAAGAAAAGATTAAGAATTTGAAATCGATGATTAAGGATTTACAAGACAAAATTACTGAACAAAGTCAATCATCGAATGGCTCATCTGATAAAATTGATAATAGTAATAGTAATAATGTATTGTCGACACCGAGACGCGGGAGTAAGAATGATAATAATAGGAAAGAAAATGATGATCTTAATAATGAACCTAGATTCCATTTATTATCTCCCTGGGGTAAAAATATGCCAAATGGATCAAGAGGTTCTTCACACACAATTTTTGATGACTCAACTAGTGAAAGTGATTTGAATGATTCACAATTGAATTTAGATACACAACTGTCAAGTAGTAAAGATAAATCAAACGAAACCGATACCTTTATCTTATCATTAAAGAAATATGACCAAGTTAACTCTAATGTCAAATTAGAGAAAATATTAAATGATGAATCTGGGAAACCTGAAGGAGCTGAAGAATTTGAGAAACCTACTGATGTACAAAGATCTAAACTACAGGAAAAAAAGCAACAGCACTCACAAAGTCATAAGAATATACCAACAAAGCCCAAGCGTAATAAACGGAAACTAAGGGATAAACGTCGTAAGAATGCAGTTAAAGATTTTAATGATATAACTATCCCCAAATTGAATAAAGAAGAACCTTCTTTCCATACTCAAACTGGCAATAAGAAACGTAAATTATCCAGAAAAAAGATACAAATCACTTCAGATAACGAATCATTATTACCACTAGGATCACAATGATACCATCCATTTTCACACAACCATAGCTTATATAGAATTTTATGTATTCTATTCAAATTCATATTTTATTTTGCATATTATATCAGTTGTGTCGTATTAACTTCTGTATTAGGAAACAATTTCAATATTAATTGATTTTCAACATTTCCAATATTTATTTTGACAATCTTCAAATTGATTTTGAAATATCGAATTTGAACCAGAAAACGCGTTTTATCGTGTCATTTTATTTGATCTAACAAGAAATAGTACTGCAACTGGTGCTTTTAACTGGATTAAATCGTTGATAGACAAACTAGGTTGAGTTTGGTTTACTAATTTTGCTAAGTATCTCTTTGGCGATTTAGAAATTCTTATAAAGAAAGGTACACTTTTACTGCATATTTTAATCATTTTTCTAATTGAATATGACAAGTACTTTGAAGCATCCTGAATTAACAACAAATTATACCAGGGACATGGAACAACATTCTTATCAAGAACAAAGACCGGTTACCTCCACTGAACATTACCCAACACCTGAGTCCGTACCTTTAAACGATTCCATGTCAATATCGGAAGAAAAGGAAGCGTCAACCGAGTCAACTTCAAATGATAAAGCAAGATTTGGCCATGGAAGAATTAATACGAAGCATACTATTAAGAATAAGAAAAAGTCTGGTACTAAGAAACATAAAAGTAAGCATAGTTCTGAATTAGAACAATTATTAGAAGATGCCAGTAGATATGATCCAAGTTGTGAATATTCTTTACCAACTACATATAAAAGATCAGGATCTATTAGACATTATTATGAAGACTCTATTCAATCATCAGAGCTTACTAAAGAGGAAGACTCGGTGTCAAATGAATATAATGACACAACTATGCAAAGACAACAAAAATCAAAACATAAAAAACGTAGATTAATAAGAGCTAGTGAACTTCTTGACAGAGAAAGTAGTTTTGAAAATGTCAGCTCGGAAACTGCGTCGATTACATCTGATTTAAAGGAATCTAATTCACTTGAAGAGGAGGTGAAGCTGCTCAAACCTTTTCCCAAAAGACCAAAGAAGTTATTAGAAAATAAATTACCTAAGGGTCCAAGAAGCCCATTAAAACTAGAAGAAATAAGTGAAGAAGTCACTAGCTTACCTACTAAACATGGTAGAACCCAGAAATTAAATACATCTCCTCTCAAATCCCCAGTTAAAAGTGGAGGAAGAAACACCCCATCCAGCCCTTCTAAATCTTTAGACAACAGTCGGAACAACCCATCAAGTCCTTTCAAAGATTCAAGAGGTAGAAAAACTAATAAACAAAATACTACCACTAAAAATAAATCAACCAGTCCTGTGAAGGGTTCAAAGGCTAAGAACATCGCCTCAAAGATGCCTGCCTTAAACAAATCATTATCCACACCCACAACAGCTTCTAGAATAAAGGAAAAATCCCATTTTAGAGAAACTCATAGTGACGCAGAGGAAAAAACTGCAGTAAACAGTCCAACTCCTCACACCATAAAAACTGAGGAAGAGGATGACGATATTTCAACATTTGTTGATTGGGATGGTCCGATGTTCGATATTTCAAGCACCTTCTTCGATATAGATTCCCTTGAAAAAACCAACTTCTTTTGTGGAGAAATTACTGATTCCACAGTTATATCAAATCATAACAATTTACACAATGCCAAAACAAACCATTTAATCGCTAATTCCCAGAAAAATAAAAGAACCTCTTATAAGGATATATTCATTAAGGTAAAAAATCCATTATTTTTCAATCAATCTGAATCATTTGCAATAAACTTTTCTAGGGATGTTTCCAGATATAACCCTATGTTGGAAATTGGTAAGATAATCGAATATGTTGCGTTGGTGTATTTACCTGACCCTTACGCAACTTTGTTAAAATTGGATATTATACTTGCTTTAAATGAAGCATATGATAATTCTAATACTGACTTGTTCATCAAAATGGTCGATAAATACAATAGATTTATTGAAACGGTACCAAGAAGTGAAATAATAAGCCATCTTAAGGACTTAAAACAAGTTCCATTATCATTTATTCATGATTTCTTACAGACTGTTTATATCAGAGCCATTCATCCAAGAGCTTCTGAACTGAAACACTATGAAGCGTTCAGTAATTATGTTTATGGTGAATTACTTCCTAGCTTCTTGTCAAAAGTTTACAATCAATGTAACTTAAATCAATCAAGCATATTTCTAGATTTGGGATCTGGGGTTGGTAACTGTGTTATCCAAGCCTCTTTAGAATATAATTGTAAATTAAGTGCTGGATGTGAAATTATGAAAGAGGCAAGTGATTTAACTGAATGTCAATATAAGGAATTACAAGAACGTTGTAAGTTAATGGGTCTAACTCTAATGCCTATTAAATATTTCTTGCGCGAAAGTTTTGTTGATCATAAAGGTGTACAAGAAGTTATCAAAGATTGTGATGTATTATTAATCAATAATTTCTTATTTGACATGGAACTAAATAAAGAGGTTGAAAAGCTGATCCAAGGTGCTAAGGTTGGTTGTAAGATCATATCTTTGAAGAGCTTAAGAGCTCCAGGGTATGCCGTTGATTTCTATAACACAGACAATATCATGAGTAGACTGAAAATTGAAAAATTTAAATTCGATGAGGATAGTGTATCATGGACCCATTCTGGTGGTGAGTATTATATTTCAACAGTATTAGACGTTATTGATGAATCATTATTAGATATCAGTAACAGATTCAGAAGGTCTAGACAACCTGTAAAATATTCAAGGTAGTTTTCTCATAAGCTAATTAAACAGTACCCCATTCTTTGATCAAAATATATAAATTACCTTACATTTGCATATTAAATACCTGTAACTATTAAAAAGGATGTCATACATATAGAATATTATTATTATTATTATTTACTAGAAGGAAATTCTTTTACATCCACTTGAACATGAATTAGAGACTTCATCATCTTCTTCACAGCTAACACATGCCATGGGATATGTGAGTTTTCACCATCCGATACACCGAACCAAATACTTAATGCTGCTAAACTTCTAAATTCTTCCAAAATTATTTCCAATAACTTTGTACTGTCTGAGTGAGGACAATTTAACAAATTGACTTCAAGCTTATCCCAAATCATACCATTACGAGTTTGCTTAAACTTAATTAAAGCCCCAGTTTTGATTGCACAGCGGTGTTGTGAATTTGCTAGAGGGAAAGGATCTTGAAAAATTATCCCGTGGATATCATCATCGATATTCACAATCTCATAGTTGTCTAACTGTGAATAGTTAATTGGCTCAAATATTTTAGGATCTCTGACAAGAGGTTTGAAGCTAGGGTACATTCTATCACCATCACTAAATGACACTTTCGTGTTATCATCCACACAAACAACAGCAAGATGGATACTTCTCCCAGATAATCTTCTCCAATTAACCAATTCATCATCTGGTAAAATTCCATTTAACCTTGTTAGAATTAAACATATTTTACCGTACTTTTTGCAGGCTAGAGATAATGCCATGGTCCATAATTGAGTACAAGCATCATCAAACTTTTGTTTTGAATTTCCAACAAACCATGATTTGACCATGTTAGTTTTGCCATCACTATCGCTTAATGCACAAAACACCCATTGTTTATCCACACTCCGGGAATATGCCATATGGATGTATGAATCATAATTAATGGTTGTTAATCCATTTCCATTCTGCAAAGTTCTAAAGGATATATTACTTGGAAGTTTGTGTGCAACAGTAGTAAACTTGGTCTCTTTAGGCCATAAAATATTGTAAATACCAACACAGAGGTTATAATAATCATCAACAGATGTCAAAGGATTTTTGATAAAGCTTTCTGGTACCACCTTAAGAAGTAAATCCATGTTTGGAATTTTAGATCTAACTTCATCTCTGATTACTCTGAATACATTGACGTTTGATAGCAAACAACTAATAGTATTTTTTTGTAGAGGTAATATAATCATCAAAGTGGTATCTTTTCCAGAATTCTTACTTGTTGAACAGTAGGATACAATTTGGGCAGCTAAAAGTAATAATTTATTTTCTTCAAAAGACTTCAAGCTTATGAGACCACTCTTATCACCAGGTGTCAATTTTAATAATTCACAAAAACCGAATTCGTGATTGGTGTAAGTTTGAGAGAGCGTAGAAATGAACATATCGTAGTCACTCCCACTTGAGTCTGTTAATAGTAAAAACTTGAAATTTTTGATTCCCATAGCAGGCTTCAAATTAAGAAATTTACCGAATGGCTGTGCGTCAGATTTAATCTTTATTATTTCATGTTGTTTCTTCACGAAGACAAAGGGTTGTTTCATCCTGAAAATCTTGTTTATCAGTTCATTACCATTCATACTAATAAAATCTGGAAATAATTTTTGCATTGTATCAGAAATAAAACTGTTTGGTTTAACAATGATTTCATTATACCTCACCTCTGGGATCTGTAGATTATTCAATAAGTTGTTATCATAGACAACTTGCTCGCAAAGAACATTCAATATATCTTCATTCTCAGGATTTATTTCTATTCTTGGATTAGCAGCCAAGTAAACATCAGGAATGGATGATAATGGTATATGTCTCAGTAAGAATGGTAAGTTATTGAATAGTTGACTATCTTGGGAGAATTCTACGGAACTTTGATTCAAATGAGACCCATTGTTATGCTCAATTAAAGGAGGAATAATTTCTTTGTTGTCTTCTTTAATTTTATGTTCAGTTAAACCACTAGATTGAATAGAAAAAGTTGGGTCAGTAGACTTGAGAGGAGAAAGGTTTTGTTCATTAGTTGAATGTGTCATTTTCCAAATTGAGTTGGCAGTATCCTTAGCATAGGATTCACCGGATAGTGGATACCCATTTGACATAAATGAAGGTGGAACGGAATCTTGCACACCTTGTATTGGCTGGTAGTTTAGGAATTGGGTATCGTGAACACTCCCATCAAATAATTTCAAGTCTTGTTTAATATTATTATATTCAACAGATTCAAAACTGGAGTCACTTTCATCATCGTCCGAACTTGAAATATTGCCAGTTGAAATATCAAAATTTAGCGCTTCTTCCTTTTGAGTTGGACTGAATGAGAATTTACCACCATTTTTATATTTATTATCAACATTATTCTCAATGATAGGGTTGAAGGTCAATGGAGCAAAAACACTCTTCCTTTTGTCTTTTGGAGTTTCTACTGGTAATGGTGCACCAGGATCAGTGTACAGTGGACTGTTTGATAGTGTAATTTCTTCTAGTGGTATATCTAAATATTTTCTCTTTAAATTTGGTTTTTTGAATTTGTCTTTCGGTGTATTACCTAATGACGATACACTATCCATATTATTCTCGGACATAGGCTTATTACTTTGACGAACACTATCTTCATCATCGGACATTTCAAACATATCTTCTGTAATTTCATCAGAGGTACCTTTACCTGACAAGTTCTTCTTTTCCTCAACGGACGAATCGTTCATTTCACCAAATAGATCATCTTCTTCTTCAAAACTTGGTTCATGGTTGATAATTTTATCAGATTCATCTATTTCCATATCTGATATCTTGTTTCCTGGAATAATAGGTTTTTGATCTTCATCTTCATCATCGTCACCAAATAAATCTTTATCGTCTCCAGTACTAGATGCTGTATGTAACATGGGCTGAGATGGTTTGGGTATTATATCAATATTATCGTTTTGTATCTTATCCTTTGGTGTTTCGTGAGAAACTTGGTTTAGATCCATGCTATCCAAATTTATCCTTCTTTCTTGTTCATTTTTTAAAGGCGAGAGTAATGGATTATCTGAATGAGGTTTTACCTTTCCAATAGAAAATAATTCATTATTAATGTTAGGAGCCATAGTTGGAGTCATTGAAAACTCAGAATTGAATGGCTCATTCCCTATTGTTAAATTTTTATCAATAGAGCTTGATAAAGATGGCGATACATGTGAATTTGGGTTGAATGGAGACACTTTAGATCCCAGAGGTTGTTGACTTGTTGCATTGGTTGTATTTTTATAATACTGTTGGAATTGTTCTGTATAAGCACTTCCAGTACTCATTGGATTTGTATTTACTGCACCTGAACTTCCTGGTGTTCTTAATGCAGAAGTTTGACGGATTTGAATAAAATCATCAATAGTGTTCATAACTTCATGTAAACTTGTGAATGCAAAAGGATCAATTTCATTTGACTTCATGTCAATATCTTCTGCTGGGGCTGTTAAAGATGTCATTGTATTTGTATTTATTTGTTGGCCAGATTGATTATTTTGTACTTGTACAAAACATAAGTCTAATGGCCAAATTATTTTCCGCTCATTATTTGTCGGTAGTTTATTATAATTTGCAATACTTGGAGTATTACCATTTAAATGATCTAAATTTGGTATTACTTTAATCCATTTAATTTCATTCTTATCCTTTAATGTGATCCCATGTGATATTTTTAGTGTAGTCAATAGGAAATCAGCATTTGGTGGTGGTGGACAAAACTGAGGAGTTTTTGAGAATGAGGGAGAAGATACTGAGGAAGAAGATTGCTCTTCACTTATAATACTCATTCTAATCCCAGATGGAGCCAAATATAATGGATGTGTCAATAAAAATTCTTCATCTTGTAACTTCTCTTCTTTCAACCTTATGAGACCCAAATCTTTTACGCATACTGATACCGCCAAGACCCCATTAGCAAAAAGATGTGGTTCTAATTGTATAATCGGGTTGTTATTATTCTTATTAGATTCATAAAAAGTGTTACCTCCAGTGGTATTATTATTTGTGGTTACATTATCAATTAATGAAATACATGCATTCCCATATTGAATCATTTGATTATTTGAATTAACAGCCAAATTTATATAAATAGCTCTTCTTAATGCCTTTAAGAATAGGGCATAATGTGGAGGAAGATTTGGTTTCGAGTAATCTGAATTGAACTCACCAGATTTATTAGGTGGTATTATTTCATTATTATTATTATTATTATTATTATTATTTAAATTGGGACTATTGTTTGGTGAATTCTCTAATGAAGCTTGGTTAGGTTCATCCAATTTAGTTGGAAGTTTTGGTAAAGGATTATCATTAATACTAAAACACCATAATTCTCGAGACAACAATGCTACAAGATTTTTGGGGTTATCCTTTCTTAATTTTAATTCCATTTGAACTGACCATTGGTCATCTTGATTTGGCGGTAAATATTGTGCATAATTGATCTTTTCAATATCTTGTAATTTATAAAAACTAGACACAATTTCATCTAGTCTGTATGTATCTGTAATATCTTCTATATCCATTATCTTCGGTGGATTTAAAATGGGCTTGGAACTTAGCAAAAGGGTAGCAATTTATTAGAAATTGAAGGTAAACTTTTAGATCAAAAAAGTCTAAGAATGTTTCTTCTTTTTAAATTAACCAAATTATGCTTAACTTAATAGTGATCTAACCTAATTGTGTGTAATCTATCCCCTCTTAAGATTGATCTATACTCCATTTACAATAAGCTATATAGTATAAATCGAATAATACCATAATAAAAAGTTTAAATTCCAAGATTTTGCTGCCAAAAAAAAAATAAAATAATGGGCCGATCACATGATTTTTTGCTTTCTACCGTTTTAATAAGAGGAAAAGGAAGGTAATGATGGTAAAATTGGTGATATTTCTGGTTTGAACTGAGTTAAATCGTCTGGAATAGCTCAATTCATCTTAAAACATATATTTCAACGAATTATGATATCAATAACACCAGATTATTTTCTGTCATCATAATAAAACACCAAAAGCCAAAAACGCTAGAATTCGATGCGTTTTGAAAAACACAAAAAGATCGAAAACTTTAAACTAGCCCAAACCACATACCTATCTCGAAAAGAATTATATCAATCAATTGCATCTTGTAATTATACATCAATTGATCCAAAAATGTTTAATAATAATAAAGATGATGGGAAATTATTATTTAATCAAAATAGACAACATAAAATTGGTGGTATGTCAAGATTTAAGATCACAATTGATAGAGATCAATTCATTAAACAAGGTTTATTAAATAATAAAGATCAAACAATACATTTAAGAATTAAAAATGAGGAGAGTCCTATGTTACGTAGTGTTTGGCTAACTGGTCCCTATGCATATTATTGTGATGTTAGACCCATTAATTATGACGAAAATGCTAAATATGAAGGTAAGGATCCCATTGAATTTTGTGAGAATTTAAAACCTGATTCAGCATTTAAAGCTGCATTAAGATTTAATGAAGGTAGTAAACTTAGTGGGACGGAATCTAAGTACTGTTGGATTGTGGATATTTTATCACAATTGGCTGTGGTAACGTTTCCATCTTTAAAATTTTCAATTAGATTAGGTACCTCTAGACGTGTCACAAAGAGTAGACAATCTAAACAAGTGAAATTAACTGTCTTAGATAAAAAAGTTTTACAAATTGAAGAATGGGATGAAAATTCGTTATGGAATTTACCGCCGAAATATGGTAAATCTAAACCAGTACATCTTGTTATCATTACACATGGTATCTTTTCCAATATTGGTTGTGATATGTTATATATGAAGGATAAGATTGAAGAAGTAGCTAATGCCGTTGATGAATGTATAAATACCAATGTTATTGTTCGTGGATGTATGGCAAATATGGGTAAATCTGAGAAAGGTGTTCATTATTTGGGTAAACGTGTTGGAGATTATGTGATAAGACATGTTGAAGACTTAACCACTAAAGAAGGTTATAATATTGATAAGATATCATTTGTTGGACATTCACTTGGTGGTCCGACACAATCAATGGCAATTCATTATATTACAGTGAAAAGACCAAAATTTTTTCAAGAGATCAAACCAATAAATTTTATTACTTTAGCATCACCATATCTTGGTGTCATTGGTGATTTCCCATTTTATCTCTCGGTTCCCTTGGATATTGGATTTTTGGGACTAACTGGTAGAGATTTAAATTTAAAATATACGCCTTTCCAATCTAAAGATGGTATTTATTTAGAAGAAGATAATGAAAGATTTCCAAGATTAATTATGGAAATTATCCCACATGAACCGATACGATCCACATTTGAAAAATTTGTTAATAGAACATTATATGCTAATACGATAAATGATGGTATTGTACCATTAAGAACCGCAGCATTAATGTATCTTGATTGGAAGGGGTTAGCAAATGTTGATAAAGTGAAACATGATGAAAGACCCGAATCAGAATCAGCAATGAGAGAACGTGAAACCTCACAAATTAATGAAATTCCACAAGAAGATGATATGGATGTTAAGACATCTGAGAGAGTTCATTTCCCCAATTTAATTAGAGAAGCACGTCGAAAGAATAAAAAATTTAGTCGTGGTCAAATTGTCAGTGAGGAAGGGGATGAAAAAAAAATTGCAGTTAAATTTACTAATGCCCCCGACGAAGCCTCTGCTGTTATGTCTGCCTTGTCCACATTAACTGCTCCGATCCCTACACAAGAATATATTAAAGATCCACAAATGAGAACAGATAGTATAATACATGATAGGATTTATAAACCAAGTCAATTACCACCAAGACATTATGAAGATCGTCCCATCTATAAAAAACTTGTTTACCCTAATGAAAATGTTAATAAGATACAAGAACGTATAGCTAGAGAATGGCAAGATACGATGGAATGGAGAAAGATTCTTGTTAAGATTCAACCAGATTCACATAATAATATTGTTGTTAGACGTAGATTTACAAATTTATATGGTAATATTGCAGTATCACATATGGCAGAAGAACATTTTAATACAAAGGCATGTCAGGAATATGCAAATTTATTTTCATTAAAAAGGTGAAAAAAAGGCGTTATATAGAATATTATATATATGTGTTGAGAGATATAAGATAAATTAAATCTTAATCATATTTGAATTTAACCATAATTTATAATTCAATTCTGCAGTGTGATCATTACCACCGAACATATCATTTGAATTATTATCCATATCATTCAAATCAGTATAATCAAATAAAAACATTGAAGACGAGTTACTGTTTGATGATGATGGTGAGGTTTGTGAATGTGAAGTTGATGGAGTTAAAATTGGTGATCTTAATAGTTCATCAATATTATCATGATCTGATTCAGGGATGATGATATCATCCTCTACATCACGCTTATTATTATTATAGTAGGAATCCATTGTTATTACTATTACAATAAAGCTTACTTTCTCGAGTTGTGCAAAACAGTAGTCTTTTCCTTTAGAGAAAAAACCTTGTGTTTAACGTGGGTGAAAAAAAAAAAAAGATTAGTGAATGAAAAATGAGTGAATATAATATTTTATAATATATATCTGTTGTGAGGGGGTAGAGTTGAGGTATATTATAAAGTATCACTAACTTATTCTTTAACTTGGAATATCACTTTTTACTTATAAAATGTTGAACTTGTTCATCTATGGTTTGGTCAATTTTGACAAGTTAATAACTACAAAGTATATTTTTGTCCAGATCGGAAATGGCCGGACTGTTTATATATTAAATTTCTTAAATGTATTAAATTTATTAACTCTATTCAAATTATTAAAATCTGGGGTAATCTGCGGGAAAAAGCAACCAAGAGATAGAAATGGCTGAGTGCGGAAGGAACGGGACAGGTCATTCTGAAAGATGGCGGTGGGGAACAATAGCCACCACTGTTGGAGAATAAAATGGAACACAGGCGAAGACAATAGAAGACAGCGGAAAGAGTGTTTTTCTTTTTCTTTTTCTTTTTCTTTTTCTTTTTCTTTTTCTTTTTCTTTTTCTTTTTCTGTGGCGCGGAATGGCCGCTTCGGGAAAACCGGAGATCCGCGGGAGGGTGCGCTCGCGGGAGAACATGGTACCGCCGTGGGAGCACTACCGTAGCAAAGTATTATCTGAGGGTGGTGGATCGGCGTGTTTGGTCTGCTCCGCGGAAAGTATGTATTTACAGGGGTGGTATAAGTTTACTATTCTAAATTATATATTCGTGGAGGAGTGAGCTTAGCACAGTCATCGTAGAATGTGAAAGAGATAGGTGGGGTAATCTTTCAAGCACACAAAAGCCTTAAAATAATCCATTAAACCATTTCTGGAACCCTGTCTTTTGTTGTTTCGGGTAAACACCATCAGGCAAACTGCCCTTACTGTTTGAAGTAGCATTATGATTCATATTATTCATAGAATGAAAGCTCTTAGAAGCTTTTATTCTATTCACACCACCAACAAATCGTTTTGGTAATATGCGTGCAAAACTCGGCGTTATAGCAGCGGTTAAGGGAATCCTAACAAAGATTAAACTCTTATGTAACCCATATGCTAAAATTAATTCAGTTAAGATTGGTGATGTCTTTATTGAATCCCATTTTAATTGCAATTTATCTTTAAAACTGGGATTTCTTACATTTTCATTCTCAATCTCTTCACCAACATATTTCTCTCTAGCTTTTAATCGTTTTAATTGTTTCTCTTGCACTTTTAATTTAACTAAATCATCTGTTTCTTCACCATATCCAAAGATTTTTTTACCACGATTTAATAATATAGCAATCCTTTCTTCACCTAAAGAATGAACAGTGAAATAACATGTAGGTAAACTTATAAATGTAACACCAATATAAACAATCAATGCAGAATACCCATATTTGGACATTAATTTCTTAATACCACTTTGCTTGACAGCTGCATTCGCAGTAGTGCTACTAGTAGATTGTTGTCTGGCTAAAGTTCTTAATACTATTCGTGGTGTCGTTCTTATACCTACAATATTCATCTTTGAATAGATCAACTTCTCTCCTTCAAGATTTGTCTCTTCCTCTTCTTCTGTTTGTGTGGTGCTGTTGTTTTTTTGAGTTGCTTCCAAATTTTAATTTCTGAATTTTTGTTGTTCTGAAATCGTTTATCCCTATTGCATAAACGGTAGCAATTAGGTGAAGTTGCTTAAATCTGGATTATAATTATATAGAGAAGTTCAGAAACAACATATGATATACCAGTAACCTTCCATATATATATATATATATATATATATATATTCACTTTAGTGTTAACAACAAAACTACCCTTTTTGGAAACTTACACGATTGTCTCTTGAAAAATATATATTTATATATAAAATTGAATTTAAAATAAGGGATTTCCAATTTGATTCGAATTCTCGATGACTTGGACATAAACATGTAAACTTAAATAAAAGAGTAAAGATGTCGGAGGACATTAATGATAAGGATGAAGGTAGAGTCTCGTTGGGGAATATTCTAGAGTTATTAGATCCCATAGCGTCTAAAGTTCTCACAAAACAATATCAATCAAATAGAAATAATGATAACAATAATTTTACACATATTGATATCAAACCATATCATTCTTCAAAGACTTCACATTTAAAACACAGGACTCATGCAAATTATAAACAACTCAGACAGAAATTGTCTGTTGAAGAATTAAAATCATTACTTTCCAAAAGATTGAAAGCACTAGATAGGCCATTACAATCGATCTTCTTTAAGAACACCAATAAATTGGAAAAATTATTTTACCCCTTCACATTATGTAATATTTTCTTTATTGGATTTATAATGGGCAGATTCCCAGAATGGTTCCACATATATTACACCGTATTATTATTTTTATTAATGCCTATACGATTTTATACATATTATAAACAACAAAATCATTATTTTATGGCAGACCTATGTTATTTTGTTAATTTCTTATGTCTTATGTTTATTTGGTTTGGTTCAAATTCAAGAAATCTTTTCCAATCATGTTTTGCTTTAACATTTGGTTCTTTATCATTTGCAGTGATTACATGGAGAAATTCATTGGTTTTACATTCTATTGATAAGACAACTTCATGTTTTATTCATATTATACCTCCAGTAACAATGTATGTAATTTATTATGGGTTAAGTGAAGAATATAAAATGGAGAGATTCCCCGGAGCACTTCATACAACATTAAATTTAAGAACAAATATAATATGGACCTCTTTCTATTATCTATTATGGCAAACGTTATATCATTATTTTATCACATTGAAAAGATCACAAAAGATTAAATCAGGACAAAGAATGACAAGTTTTGAATATTTAACCAAACATAAGTTTAAGAATTTTTGGGCAGTAAAATTAAATTCACCATGGCCAATGATTATCTATACCTTGGCTCAATATTTCTATCAATTATTTACAATGTTACTTTGTTCCATTTGGATTAGATATAAATGGGCTGCTTCATTATTTTTATGTTACATTTCTTGGCGAGCAGCATATAATGGTGCCACATATTATGTTGATGTTTATGGTAAGAATTTTGAACATGAAGTACATAAATTGAAACAAGAATTAGATTTCCTACAAAAGAGAATAAATGAACAAAATAACAATTCCAGTGAGGAAAGTTTGAGTCCCATTTCTACTAATGAAGCCGTTCTATCTGATTGAGAAAAAAAATAGAAAAAAACAAAACAATTAAATTTATTTCTCTATGCACATATATACAAGCACGTTAATTTTATAGTTATATAGTTATTTTTATTTACAGGAAGGGGTGGTATTATTAATACAATATTGTCTTTCATTCTTATAAAGAAAGTTCTTTAATCTGTAAATTAAGATCTTTAATTGGATCCTTCTTATTAACAATTTCTAATAGTTTATTGATAGATCTTTCATCTTCTAATTCCACTAAAGCATGATGTAATGGTTTAACCATTGGATATGTCCAATTAATATATCTTTGAGAAGATAAGATTATACTTAATGCATCAGTATACTGTCTTTGTTCAGTGAAAAAATTAATCATTAATTGTGCAAATTCTGTATCTGATTCAATTCTGTCCCTCATTGGCAACATTTTAAATTGTAAACTTTTCCTATATTTACCACGAGATAACCATATCTTTGAACCAAATTTAGAATCATGGAATTGAATGGCCGACTTCATGCAATTTGCATATAATGAATTTTCCATCATTAGTTTGTGTTGAAGAGATAATAAATATTTTTCGGGTTGAGATTCGTTAACGGTTAATTCTTGGGTAGAGGGTGCAGAACTTGATTCTTTTTTGGAAGTTATTTTATTCTGAATTATAGAGTCGGTAACATTAACAAAGTCTTCTTGATCGAATGTATATAGTTTCAATCTTTTAACATACTCCTCCTTGACACTCAAGCGTATTGGGATGGTCAAATATGTCAACAAGCATTTATAATCGAGTATATTCGAATTAATATTATTTTCTGCTTTTAATTTCGATACTTGATATAAGATGTTTGACTTCAATTTATTAGAATCAGTGGCATTCGCATTATTTACAGCAGCATGCACTGACTCCACATCATCTTTAGAGTATGACAAATAATCACTATTGACACTACCTGAGTTAACATGGAAATGCCACAAAGCATTAGATTCCATTATAATCTGATTGATGTCATTTAATTCAATTAAGGGTAAGAAGGGTAATATAATTGAACAATCTTCATAATTTCTTACAGTATAATCAGCAAAATTTAGTAGATCCCTTCTTAAATGACGACCTTCTTCCCAACCCAATAATAATGGTAATTTTTGTGGAGTAAATTTCGAATAAGATAATAACAAGTAGTTAAATAATATAGGGTTCATGGCTTCTTGCCATGCTTCCGCATCATCTTTACCTTGAGCTTTCAAACTTCTAAATTGATTCATAGTATATTCAAAATAAAGTGCACGAGCCACCGCCACATCTCCATCGTATGCAGCTAATGACATCATGGCACCCACACTCAATAAATCATCTTTATTCATCATATCACTAATAAATTTCCACCCTAATAATCTTAAAGCTTCATCATTACCTTCAGCAGATATATTATCAGAAGAGCATGTGGCCAATAAGGATCCCATTAATGAGAATGTCTCCACATTTGGTGTCACTTTACGATCCTTCATTTCATGAAACAAATCAATAGCTTTAGCATAATTTTTCGTTTTTCGGCAAATTGTTAACATTGTATTATAAGTCTTTGTATCTGGTGCATGAGCCACAGAAAGAAATTTCATGGTATCAAAAGTATCCCATGCCTTTTCTGGTAAATTTAACCTTGAATAGAATTGAATAATATTAGTGTATGTAAATTTATCTGGAAAAACATCATATTTTTTTTTGAAACGTTCTAAAAAGTAATTCACATATGCAACATTCAATGATTTTGAAGTATAAGAGATACAATAATTCAATATTATATTATGTTGCTTATTTCTATCTGTTTGAAATCTTCGATTTGTTACCGGTGTTATCTCAATGGTTTTATCATATCTATCTACAAGTTCCTTCAGTTTTGAAAGGTTTGGGTTATTCACAAATAATTCATCACTAGTAACATTAGAATTTATAAAGGGGAGTCTTGATATATTTTCAAACAGGCATGAATACATAATAAAATTGAATTTTTTTGCCTCATCGCCTACAAAAATTTCAAATAATTCATCTAATTTGTTAATATTCTCAAATGATAATCCATGAATATGGTTGGAAAGAAACTTCTTTAATGTCTTACGAGGTAAATTTTGAAAATCATTTTTGTTTTGATACAATCTTTCAATAATAGGGTTCCAATCTTGTCTTGTTTTGTTTGAAAGATTTTTAATAATTAGTTCATTGTCATTTATCATATTTATAATTGTTTCAGGTACTAGGTTCATTGCTTGTTCTGCCTTAGTTTGAGAAATAAGTTCAGTAAGATTTCTAGATTCAAATTTTGAAGAGTCGAGTTTTAGATTACGATTTCCATGTCTATTCGAATGTTCATTTGTGGATCGTAATGACTGAAAAATTGTATCTGCATCTGCATCAAGATCGTCATTGTCTATACTGTCGATATTATCATATTTGCCCTTCAAAGAATCTGGAGATTTTGATAACTGTTTCTTCAAATCCTTTGTAAAAGTTTGTAACTTCTTTAACTTCTTCTCCAAAACTTTAGAATCTTCAATTTTCATCACATTATATGGATCTAATTCCTGTAGCATTTTCATTTGAACCTCATTGTCCTTTGTTATTCCTGGATTTCTTTTAGCTTTGATAGTAGACTTTGCCCGCGGTATAAAAACGTATCTCTTTTGAGACAAAACCCTTCGGTATTCCACTATTCTCGCATTTCTGTTCAACATGTCATGGACACTGCTATTATATGATGGGTGGTTATTCTTATGGGAAGACTTTTAAAACACTAAGTTAGTTTTAATCTCACTCTCTATGGTTCCCTTGTTTCTTTAACAATTCGATTTGGAGAAAACTCCAAGCCGTCATATGCGATTCAAGAAAAATTTAATATCAAAAAAAAAATATAGAAATGAAAGTTGAGATGAGATGAGATGATTATTTAAAGTACACTCTTTAACGAGTTAATTGTGAAGGATAAAGTAGTGCAACAGTTGATTAATCATGAGTGAAAAGGTTATTGCCAAGGCTGTTGAAGAAAGATTAGAAGAATCCAAGGTCAAAGGTTCTAATGTTAGTGGTAGACCATGGAAAGCTGAGAAGGCTCCATTTAATCCAAGAGGTAGAGTTGTCAAGAATAAAGCATTAACCTCATGGGAAATGAAGAAGCAAAAGAGATTAGAAGATTTGCAATTTAAACAAAGAATAAAGGAATTGAAACAAGAAAAGGAAGAAGTACGTCAAAATCGTATTAACTCTTTACGTGAAAGAAGAGAAAAGAAGGAAGAAAAGGATAGATATGAAAGAATGGCTGTTAAGATGCATGCTAAGAAGGTGGAAAGATTAAGAAGAAGAGAAAAGAGAAACAAGGCTTTGAAAGAGCGTTAGAATTCGAGGGTTCTTTCAATTATAGACAACTTTTGTACACTAAAACAATATTATTAATATTAGACAAGCACTTTTAAACGTAATATATATAACTGTATCATTTTAAAACTCTGTAAAAAAATATTAACATAGATACCACTAATTAATACAATTTCATTTAATTTGAAGTGTTTTGTTTATTTGATCTTTCGGTATTCAGCAGATTGAAAGGTTATAAATTGAATAGATTGTTTCAAACAAGCGATTTAACGGTGAATTAAAGGGTAATATATAATTGCAATCGAAACGAAGCAGAGTGACTTCACAATATATTGTGGAACATGATATTTTAGGCAACTTGAAACACCAGGAGCAAAAACAATGGCAAAAAATTGATGCGAATTCTGTGGATCGAACACAGGACCTCCAGATAACTTGACCGAAGTCTTAAATTCTTCAGTCTGGCGCTCTCCCAACTGAGCTAAATCCGCTTTGTTGAAGTTTGTTGTAGATTGAGAACCTTTCAATTACAACTTTATTATGCGAACCAAATAATTATAACTTATAGAATACCAGACCAGTATTTCTTAATCAGACCGATTATTGTTATGTATGTTATCTAGGTGTTCTGGTCTTTTATATAAAACTATATATAAAATACTTAAGCGAATGAGTAACGAACTTGGGAACTTCAGACCAGAAGATCCTCTTTATATATGTCAGTTTCTAGATATCATGAAAGACCTTCATGAACAAGAACAACCGTTCTTGAGTGCAATTGTAGACCACAATGCATTCTGTTAATAATAGCAAGACCAGCTAATTAACTTGCGTGACCGGCAGTAGTAAGGGAGAGATTGTGTGACGTGTACATTGTATCAGGTGAGGTATTATTTCAAGACCAGCAATAATAATAATATTTGGTAAACTGTCTGTAATTGTCGATAGAACGTCTTAGAAAACTAATAGAAAAATCTTACCAAATCGGGAAATGGTTACAACAAAGTTTGTTGTAAGAGATAACTAACTTAAAGGTTAAAAGTAAACAAGTGATCAAATTGTTATTAAACGCGTAAGTGATAAAAAATGGCCGACCTTGAAAAGTATAAATATTGACGAACCATAAAGACATGCCATAGTAACTCTCAAGTTAGGTAACCTTTAGAGACCTTACTATGATAGCTTGAAATGCAAAGTGGAAGAAATTGGAAACTATTAGCTCGATCATACAAAAAACTTTGTTGTAGGCTAACTTAATAGAAAGCGGCTGACGGATTAGACTTGAAAAATACTTTACCTTCTAGAAACGCTAGAATAGTACTCGAAGTATAACTGTATTGTGATCCTTAGAAAGGGTAAAAAATAAGCTTTAAGATAATACATTTACCCTTGCAAGAGGATAATTCTTGATAGAGCTGTGAAACAACGAAGTTGTCACATATTATTATGGTCTCGTGGAAAAGTGACATTAATTGTCCTCGATGAAAAAAAACAAGCAAGAAAAATCATTTAAAAGGAAAGAGATCAATTTGCAAACATTTATATATTTGATTCATTATTCTCATTAGAGAATAAAAAGAAATAGAACATTTTTATATTTAAACGCATTAATTCTAATTCTAACTTTGTCATTATTATCTTAATTTAAAAACCTTAGTTAAAGGACACCGTCAAGCACATAACTTATCAAGTACTATATTAAATCCCATCAGATTAATAAAATACTTGAGACAAATTTTTTAACTTTAACAAAGTCTCCACTCGAGAATTATTGCAAAGTTGAAAATTTTGCCGTTTTTTATAGACATAAAATATAACCATATATTATTGACGTAAAGTTACTTTTGAGATACCACCCCACTTTAAACTTTAGCATTAACCTTTAACTTTATGAGAGTTAAAAGGTTAGATCTTAAAATCAAATTATTAATACATTTTTAAGTGTTTTTGAGATTATTTTATGATTGCTTTTAACTAAAAGTCTAATGTAACCAGGTAAACAATCTTGCACAAAAGTGGAACCATACAATTTTTGATTAATGCTGGTGGTATATTGTAAGACTAGATTCAAAGTGGATTGTTGATCTTATTTTTTTCTTTTTTTAAAAGAATTTTTGTAATATTTATATAAAAAGTCGTTAATGAACATTAAACAATTAAAAATATTTTAAATGATTATTTAAATAAGTTTTGAAATATGACGTTATTTACTATTTAGTTGTCCAATATAATGTTTTCTGTCTTAATCCATACCCCTTTATTTTAGATTAAATTTATTCCTTAGATTAAGTTCGATTCTGATAAAATGTGGAAGATCAAAAGTTAATCATTTCATCACGTTGAAGAAACCTTTTGAAGAAACCTTTTGTATCTTAATAATATATCACTCCATGGCGTATTGTGAACATTTGTTATATTGAATTTTATCAAATTTCGATAACACAATTACTGGTTCATTTTGTGGCAACATTTGCCTTTTTAATTTACTGAAAAACATAAGCTAAAACGTCAGATCGCAATTTACATTCCAAGCTAAATACTGAAAATGCGGTCGTTGCGGCTTAAATACATAACTTGTGAATTAAATAATAGACAGTTTTACTGTAAATTTTGTAAAGTTTATGCAATGTGTCTATGTTTACATATATATATGAGATAAATAAAATGCAGAGAATCTATAAATGCTTGAATATAAGAAATAACAATTGTGGAAGAGATATTAGTTGAAACCACCAACTTTCTTCTTTTTCTTTTTAGGTTTTTGAGAACTGGTGTCTTGTGATTCCTTTGGAATAGATAAACCTTGTGATAATAATGGTGGTTGCATTAATGTGAATGCTGGAGTCATATTATCAGGAAGTATACCAGATAATTGTGAACTTGGGAAGGACGACACCGATATGTCTCTAGTTTGAGATAATGTAGGCAATCTTGTAGTTCTGCGTGCTGGTTTCCGTGTGGTTGGTGTTGGACGTCTTTTAGACTTGCTTTTTTGTGAGGACCCAACGGTTGGAATAAGCGGTTGTGAATCTCTGTTGAAAATTTGTGATTGACTTCCCATTAAACTGTTGGAGATTGTATCGGTTGTTTCCATGGATTCATCCTCTTCATGACCCCAACCATCTAGTACGGCTTTATAACTTTCATCCAAAGAACCTACCATATCTTGATACCGATCATCAAGAGCATCGGGCTTAAAATATCTAATAAAATTTAATACCAAATCTTTAACTAATTCTCTTGTAAGATGTTCTGCACTGGATGTTACAGGTTCCCAACATTGAAGCAATTTACTATGAAAAACGTCTATATCATCAATTGGTTCGTTTAACAATGTTGAGAATAATAATTTAATGTCATTAAAATTTATATCTTCTCCTTTATAATGTTGGATAAATTGTTCAAGTAAAGAAGAGAATTCAGTTAAATTTTCAAAATAGTCTGGTGAGTCGTGAAGATCAGATAATAACCCAGAACCATTAACAATCCTATCCTTTTTTATTATTTTGTTTAAAGATTCTGAGAGTTGATACCCATATTCTTCTAAAAGTCCATCATCTTTAGAATCATCATAACCAGTAGGAGAGTTGTATGTAATGCTTTGAAATAGTGATCTGGCCACAGAAAGTACTCTTCCATGAGGTTTGAACAATTTATCAAATAATTCTGTATCATCTTTACCTTTATAGAAAGTCATATTTTTCTTAACGGTCTCCTCAGTTGAAACTTTAAGCACATAATTCCTTATCTGAAGTGCATCAACACCTTTCATGAGTAAATTTATTTTAATATCACTAATGCTGAAATCATCATCCACAGATTGATGGGTATCACTGATACTATCAATACCTGAAGATATTTCTGGAACTTGTAAAAGTGAATCTTCACCAATGGATTGAATATTTTTCCCAAGAAGTAAAAAAGAATGTACAGATACCATATTATTAATCTTAGAATATATTATCATAGAGATCAAAGTGGCATCACGGAATTTGAAATAATGTAATGAAAATTTATAAGTCTTATCCCTTGGGTTCAAATCGTGTTTCCAAGAAATCAATCTTTTAGTCACCCCATTATTATCTTTATCAATTATAATAATTTCCTTAGAGGTTAACACAGCACTTAAAGTAAATACAATGTTTTTAAATTCTCTTATTTCTGACCATGAGGCAGCTTCAACAATATCTCTTTGCCATTCTTCTAAAAGGTCAACCTCAACTATTTTAAATGATGTTATAAGTAATAATCTAGAGTCCTTACATGACCACGATATTCTTTTGAATGAGTATAAGTCTGATGGATCATAAATGGTTCCTTTATGGCTTGCTGCTGGAATTGGAGTACCTAAGGGCATATGACGAAATCTTAAAGGTTGTGGAATTGGGATATCATAAACAAACCAATTCCCTTTAACGTCTATCAATGCACATTGACCTCTCTTAAATGGATTGAAAGTTATATCCGCAAATGGGAATTCACTGAAATGATTTAATGGTAAAGTTAACCAATGGGAACATTTGAAGTTCCATGCTAATTTTCTTTTGCCAACTTCTTCTATTCTAATAAGGGTTAATGCTGTATCTGTTAAGATGGCCACATAATTCTTTATACTATACAATTCTTGTGTTAATGATGCAAATTTGATACATTTAATTTTAGAATGAACATCAAATACTTGTTTTGGGTATCTGGAATCCAAGTTTAATCTAAATTCATCAGTTGAATGGATTTTAGATAAGACAGCAAGAACCACTTTTGAAGCAGTTTTCCCTGTCACATATGCAATTATATTTTTTTGACTGTTGTATTGAAGATATCGCGTCTTAACCATATTAGATACTATCGAACCACCCTCAGACAGATCAAATATTTTAAATGGACTATCTTTTTGTTTTATGGAATCAAAATCTTTTATTTCATAAGTTGGATCTGTTTCATTAATAACAGATTGCGGAATATAATCAGCATGGGACATATCTGTACTGATTCTTTCATTAAATATATGTTCTGATTGTAAAGTGTTTTGCATAGGATTTATGTCTTTGAATATTCTGGGTCTATAATCTTCAATGATGGGGATATAATCTTTCCAATTCAAATTCTGGAAAGAGTCTTCTCTTTCGGATGATGCCTCAATGGTAGTCTCCCTCCTTTCATTTCCCATTTGTAATTGTTCTTCATCAGTCAACAAAGTCTCTGTATCAGTGAAATCATCAATATCGGCACTTTCTGTCCCACTTTCATCTTCTAAATCACTTTCTCTTAACTCGGAAATATAAGCTCTTTTCTTACCGATTTTATTTTTATTTGATGTGTAAACGGTTGTAAAATCATCACTTATTTTCATCAATTGGAATTTAAAATTTTTATATTTATCATCATTATCTTGTGGTTGTATCCATTGTGCAGGGTTTGCGTCAGTTTGATCTACAAGTAAAAGACCTGGGCCATTTACTCCCGAGGTCAACTGATGACCCACTGATTGCTTCCCCGGTAATTTTGGAATATTCATACGGGGTACAATCCTAGTATTGTAATGGATGATAAAATTAAATATCCTTTGTTTTTCGTTGAAGAGACTTTAATGTCTTTCTTTAATGTTTATTCAGATTTCAATGTTTTCTCTCTTCTCATCGCAGATTTCGATATTTAAATTTTACAATGAAAAAAAAATTGCATCAAAAACAAAAGTTGATCTGCTATTGAAAAAGATACCAGTTAAAGGATGATTATAAAAAAATTCATTACCGTCTTGATTTATAGATATATATATAAACGTGTGTATATAAAAGAGTAAACATTTTAATTAATTTATTCGGCAGATGGATCTTCTTCGAACCTTAAATCCCAGCCGATCTTTGGACCTAATTTTGGTAACACTTCAGCAACACTTTGAACATCCTTATCACCTCTACCAGAGATGTTAATGACTAGATGTTGATCTTTTGGCATGGTCTCAGCAATTTGGATAGCGCCGTAGATGGCATGAGAGGATTCTAAAGCTGGAATGATACCTTCTAATTGAGATAATAATTTGAAACCTTCTAAAGCTTGAGCATCAGTGGCAGCCATGAAATCGGCACGACCTGTAGATTTCCAGAAAGCTAATTCTGGACCAACACCTGGATAATCTAAACCGGCAGAGACAGAATGAGTGTCATGAACTTGACCATCAGTATCTTGCAGGACATAAGTCTTAACACCATGGAAGACACCCGGTCTACCAGCGGTTAAAGTAGCAGAATGGTAAGCGGTATCAATACCATCACCACCAGCTTCAACACCGATTAATCTAACAGATAAATCTTTTTCGAATGGGGAGAACATACCAGTAGAGTTTGAACCACCACCAACACAAGCGACAATAGCATTTGGTAATTTACCATCATTTAATTTAGCAAATTGTTCTTTAGTTTCATTACCAATAACACTTTGGAAAGTACGAACTAAAGTTGGGTATGGATGTGGACCAATAGCTGACCCGACAACATAATAAGTATTCTTTAAATTAGTGACCCAGAAACGGAAAGCTTCAGAAGTGGCATCACGTAAAGTCTTAGTACCGTTGGTAACAGAGACCACTTTAGCACCTAAGATTCTCATTCTAAAGACATTAAGAGCTTGACGACGAACATCTTCGGCGCCCATGAAGACAGTACAAGATAAACCAAATTTAGCACAAGCAGTAGCAGTGGCAACACCATGTTGACCAGCACCAGTTTCAGCAATAACATTAGTCTTACCTAATCTTTTAGCTAAAAGAACTTGAGCTAAAGCATTATTAATCTTATGAGACCCAGTATGATTTAAATCTTCTCTTTTTAACCAAATTTGAGCACCACCACAGTAATCAGTTAATCTTTCAGCTCTATGTAAAGAAGATGGACGACCAATGTAAGAGTATAAAGATTTGAAATCAGCCCAGAAGGATGGATCAGCAACAGCGGCATCAAATCCAGCTTCTAATTCACGTAAACAAGCATGCAAAGCTTCTGGAACATATTGACCACCAAAATCACCAAAATTCATCTTATGCTTGTGAGCTTCATGGAAATTACCAATGACTCCTTTGGTTAATTGAGCATCTTCCTTTGATTTCTTTTGCATAGCATAGAATTCTTCAGTAGTTGGATTCTTATGTTTAACACCAGCTAAAATACCTTCGACATAATCCTTTGCGGTTTCATATCTTTTACCTTGTGGAGCATCTTTACATAAGTTAACAATCTTAGACCCAATAACAACACCGTCAGCTAATTCACCCACGGTGGTGAAATGTTCTCTAGTGGCAACACCGAACCCAACAGCAATTGGAGTTTCACCAGTATGTTTTCTCACACGAGCAACAAGAACGTCTAAATCTGAAGCAACAGAGGTTTGAGCCCCAGTGGTACCCATTCTTGAGACGACATAGACAAAAGAGTTAGCTATTTGAGATAATAATTCCAATCTTTCATCAGTGGTAGATGGAGCCACTAATGGAATTAAAGATAACCCATTGTCATGGACATAGTTTCTAACTTTAATGGCTTCTTCAGGTGGTAAATCGACAATAATGAAACCATTGGCACCAGCTTCAGCAGCATCCTTAATGAATTTTTCTTCACCATAGTTTAAGATTGGATTATAGTACCCCATTAAGATAACTGGAACAGTAACACCTTCAGCACGAGCCTTTTTCAATAGTTCTAAAGTCATCTTTAAAGTGACACCATTTTCTAAAGCCACGGTATTAGAAACTTGAATAGTTGGACCATCAGCAATTGGATCAGAGAATGGCATACCTAATTCAATGATATCGACACCACCTTCTTGGAACCCCTTAAGGATAGGAATAGTGTCTTCGATGCTTGGATAACCTGCGGTCATGAAGGTTAAAAGAGCCTTACGGCCTTCCTTTTTAGCATTAGCAAAAGTTTGTCTTAGTTGTTCGGACATTGTGTATTTATTAATCAATTTGTTGTTGCTGTTCCTTGTATTAGACTGAACAAACACCACTCAAACCCTTGTGTTTTCTGACCTTCTTAGCCTCTCAAGTGTTATGTATGCTATATAATAACTAATGTTTGTTAAATCAACGTTTCGAACAAAATTTTCAGTCACAAAACATGAAAATTTTGTTTATAGTGAGTCACATGGTTTTGTGAAGATTATAGCGATGAGCCGTCTTAAAGATAGTGATTGATAGAGATACGAGTAGTGGCATTGATTGATTGAATGGGTAGTGGCAGCGTGTCAATGTTGTCTACAAGAAATCCATGTTTAGACTGCTCAAATCCAGGGTGGTTAGATCCATATTCGCCAAGTCGTTGCCATTGTTGGCATTGGTATTGATATTGGCGTTGGCAGATGAACCTGGGAGGATGTTGTTCATGTTCACATTACTCATACTTAGGATATTAGCCGGAGTAAGACTATTTGGTGCGCCTACGTTCGACAATGCACCGCTGGGTGTGTTCATATTGTTATTATTACTGCTACTATTGCTGTTATTAGTATTACTATTATTACCATTACCACCTGTATTCAATATAGCGTTGTTCAACACATTAGCAGGTGATAATATTGTGCTGTTATTCCCACTGGGCATAACGTTCATACCATTGTTAGTATTATTAATATTATTAGTGTTCACACCACTATTTGAGGTCATACCCAAGATGGTAGATGGATTCATTGTACCTTGGCCCATATTCATATTCACAGAGGTTAATGGTGTATTACCATTCGATACCATTAATGGAGTTTGAATCATTGCTGGAGATTGCATCTTACTCGCATTATTCATATTTGCTGTATTCATTGAGATATTACCACTGGCTGGTGTAGAAGATTGTGATCCAGAGGTAGCAGCAGATTGTTTTCTTGGTTGTCTTGGCTTTCTTAGTTTCTTTGTAGTTGTACTTGTTGCTGTTGGTGTCATGGCTGGAGTGTTACCACTACCGGTAACATTAGCACTCGTGTTTGGAGTGGCTGCAATTACAGTGGTACTGGACGGAGTATTACCTTGTGGAGATGTCTTATTGTTTGGATGTGAATGAACAACACTCTTTTTACCGTGTACAGTTGAGTTTGGTGTACCAGTAGTATGATTTGGTGTATTTGTACCAGTGGTAATATTACTTGTATAATTAATAGATAAACATTCCAATGGTTCAAACTCTTTGGATTGATTTATACTAGAATATTCAGCTATACAACCAAACAATTCTTCTAAAGATTGAAAATCTTTTGATAATCTTTGAATATCATCATGTAATGAGACTAAATTTGTCTTTACCATATTAAACCTTTCTTGTGGTGACATCTTACTATTATTATTATTATTAGCACCATCTTCTTTATCTAATGTAGCCATAATATTCAAAAACTCATTAAATTTTAATCTCAAAGGTAAGATCTCATCTTGTAATTCAGTCACTGAACCTGTTAAATTTGTTTTGAATTGATCATTATCTGGGTCTGTGGCCAATTTTTGTTCAAATTCTTCTAATTTCATTGTGGACATAATCTTAATATGCTGATCTGGACTATTTTTACTCTTTGTCATATTGTGGTTGTGGCGGAAGTCTACTGATATATATTAATGACTTGTAGTTGACCAGAAGAGTTGTCTTATCTTCTTTCAATATTTTTTATCAGACGATTCTTTCAAAGTGTCTTGGAATTTAATTTGAAATTGCAAGAAATTAATTCTCAAAATCTCTAAAAATTGAATTCTGGTCGAAATCCAGTATTAAAGGGAGATGTAATGATGAGTTTGAGAACAGATATAAGTCTAACAGTGAGCGGTTTTAACAGAAAGGTTCCAAGATGACAAGCAATTCACTTAGGATCTTGTTCTTTGGTAGTGACAAATTTAGTGTCTATTCTTTACAGAAATTATACAATTTACATCAGAGAAACGCAAATTTGATAGAATCATTACAAGTTGTCTCAAGACCAGCTAAATGGGGTGGTAAAAAACGTACTATTTTAAGAATACCCCAACTCATACAAGATATGTCTAGGTTTGAAACTTTACCAGAACCTTTACTTTGTGATAATAAAAATGAATTGGTAGATAAATTATTGCCGCTGATCCAAAGACAACATATTAATATGCTTATCTGTGTGTCATTTGGCCTCTTGATTCCAAATGATTTGATTGAAAATGTACCATATACATTAAATTTACATCCCTCATTATTGCCACGTTATATGGGATCAGCTCCAATTCAATATGTCTTATTGAATAATGATAAATTCACAGGGATCACTGTTCAATCTTTACATCCAACTAAATTTGACAAGGGACAAATAATTGCACAAAGTGATGAGTTAGAGGTGTCAAAACTTTTGAAGAAGGATGAACAGATTAACGATAGTACTCCTGTGTATTCTTCAAGGTTAACTAATAAACTTGGTCAATTGGGTGCCAAGCTGCTAGGCGATGTTATTACAAATAAATCATATTTGAAGCCATTAGCTGACAACGAGTTAAGAAAATATAAACCTAGTTTAGCACCAAGGATTCAAACTATTGACAAGATGATACAATGGGGACAAGAAGATGCATCTCAAATTTATAGAAGGTTAATGACATTGGGACCATTATATACATTTATTAAATGTGGGTATAATGAGAAAACTGGGAAAAAAATAAGTAAAAGAGTGATACTACACTCATTTACTGTGAAGGAAGATGTTTCCAAACAACCTCATATGAAATCTGGATCATTCCAATTCTCAGGAGATAATAATGGACAATTGACAGTAAGTTGTGGTAATGAAACTGCCATTGATATTAAGACAATCCAAATTGCGGGGTCCAAAGTGGTGAATCCGTCCCAATTCTTCTCCATTTGGCAGAAACAGTTCCCATCCAACAAAACTATCAACAGCACTCAACCTTCTGCTGAATTTCAATTCTATTGTGAATAATTAATGGTTGTTCTATCCACCCATCTATCTGTCAATAGTCCATCTCACTCTTTAATCAACGCTTTCACGGAATTAAAAAACAACAACACACTGTAAATAAAAATTTGGCAAAAAAAAACATGCAATGAATCAAATTGAAAAAAAGTATAAAGAATTAAGATTTGACCATATCTTTGGCACATTTAATCTGTTTATAACTGGTGATCAAGTCCAATTGACAAGTGCGGAGATAAGCAAAAAACTGTAATTTTCAGTTTGTATTGGATCTATTTTAATATTCTAATTATTTGTGTGATATTGTGTCTAGTCTCACGATAATAGAGTTACTCCAATTGTTTTGTCACCACTCCCACATTTAACTCTAAAACTATTATAGTTAGCAACCATGGATACTCCGCTGAGTGATAAGAAGAAGAAAGAGTTACAATTACAAAATAAAAGAGAAAATAGTCACAATGATAACGAAAAGGATCATTTATTAAATAAGATGGAACCCTTAGCACCGCACATGTCTCACAATGTTGATTATGAATATGAAGCACCACCAGCTTGGAGGAAGTTTACTTTTGATTTAATTATTTGGATGCTTTCTGTGGTGTTCCATTGTTTCTTTAGAGAAATTAGAACCCGCGGTGCATTTAAGATTCCAAGTGATGGTCAGCCAGTAATCTTTGTCGCTGCACCACATGCTAACCAATTTGTAGATCCTGTGATATTAATGGACCAAGTGAAGAGAAATTTGAATAGAAGAGTATCCTTCTTAATCGCTGAATCTTCTATGAGTATTACCGGTGTTGGGTTTTTAGCTAGATGTTTATTGACCATTGGTGTCGTAAGACCACAAGATAATTTAAAATTTATTGAAGGGAAGATTAAAGTGGATTCAGAAAATCCAACAAAAATTATTGGGATTGATACACATTTCACTCGTGATTGCGAGGTCAAAGGGTTAATCGGATTACCTAAGTCTTTGGGTACTGCTGTGGTGGAATCTATTGAAAGTGATACTTGTTTAATCATTAGAAAAGAATTTAAATGCCATAAACCTGAAGCTAAAGATTTATTAACAAATGGTACTGCATTCAAATATGCTCATAAAGTCGATCATTCATTAGTTTATAATAAGGTCTTTGAACATTTAGCTCATAATGGTTGTTTAGGTATTTTCCCAGAAGGTGGTTCCCATGATAGAACTGACTTGTTGCCATTAAAAGCTGGTGTGGCCATTATGGCCCTTGGTTGCATGGATAAACATCCAAATGTTACTGTCAAGATTGTTCCATGTGGTATGAATTATTTTCATCCACATAAATTTAGATCTAGAGCCGTTGTTGAATTTGGTGAACCAATTGAAATTTCAAAAGAATTAGTACATAAATATCATAACCCAGAAACTAATAAAGATGCGGTTAAAGAATTATTAGATACAATCACTAAAGGGTTAAAATCTGTTACTGTTACATGTCCAGATTATGAAACTTTAATGGTTGTTCATGCTATGAGACGTCTTTATTCATCACAATTTTCTGGTACTCTTCCATTACCAATGATTATGGAAATGAATAGAAGAATCGTTAAAGGCTATCAATTACATAAAAATGATCCACAAATGAAAGAATTAACTAAAGATATTTTAAGATATAATGCTCATTTAAGTCATTTCAACTTACCTGATCATTTGGTTGAGACTGCTAAAGTTAATTTATTTAAAAATTTTACTTTATTATGTTTCAGATCAATCCGTATTACCATTTCATTACTTTTAGCTTTACCTGGGTTAATTATGTTTTCACCTGTTTTCATCCTTTCCGCTAAAATTTCAAATGATAAGAGAAAGAAGGCTTTAGCCAACTCTACTGTGAAAATTAAAGCTAATGATGTCATCGCCACATGGAAAATTTTAATTGCCATGGGGTTTGCTCCATTGTTATACATCTTTTGGTCAATATTAATCACTATTTATTTCAGACATTGCACTACTAGTAAGATCTTAATTTTCACTTTATCTTATATGGGATGTGTCTTAGTCACTTATAGTGCATTGATCGTGGGTGATATTGGTATGGATATTTTAAAATCTATTAGACCATTGTATACATCAATTAGAGCTCCAAATGGGTTTAAAGAATTACAAAAGGAAAGACAAGCTTTAACTATCAAGATTGTTAATATTGTCAACCAAGGTAAAGATGGTCTTTTCCCAGGTTTTAATGGAGATGATGCATCTTTAGAAAAAGTTATTGAAGAAGAAATGAGTCAATTCAGTGAAGATGAAGAGGATCAAAAGACAAATGAAATGAAGAGAAGACATTTATTGAGAAAGAGAAGAGCTAAACAACAAAAGAAAGAGGAGGAGGAAGCCGAACAAGAAGATGCAGACGAAAGTGGAGATGCCACTAGAAGTCGTAGTAATACTTATGATGCTCATACAGAGTCTGATGGTATTTCATTAGTCAATAGTGATAACTCTTTGTCCAATATCCCATTATTCTCATCTATACCAAGGTATAGAACTGATAGTAATAGTTCATATTTAATGGAAGATCAAGGTTCATCTTCATCTGAGTTTGAAATTGATAATGAAAAATTGAATGCCAACGATATGACTTCTCGTATTGCTCAAGCTGTGTTGAAGAAACGTACAGATAACAATGAAGAGAACGACCATGAGGATTAGTTCTCTTCTATATCCAAACACATTATTTTGTATGATCTTTATTTATTATGTCATTTGTAAAAATATAATTTAATTAAATTCGAAATTTTAGTTATTTCATTGCAAGAGTTTTATAAACAAACATTAGGATTTAACAAGTTTAAAGGGAAGTAATATAGTGATAAAGGAGAAGATTTAAGAGGCCAATCATGACTACGGTAACTAACACAGATACTACTCCAAGTAATATAAGGTCAGAACAACCTATCAAGAAAGATTATTACGATATAATTGCAGGTTTATCTGCGTTTGAAAAATCACAAGATGTAGTGTTAACTAGAGAAGAACTTGTAGAATTAACCACTGTGGATACTGTGGAGGATAATAAAAAGAAAGAAGACAAAGATGAGAAAAAGGAGGAAGAAGGTGAAGAAGTTAAAGAACCACGCAAAAGACATAGACAAAATTTACATAGTTACTTAGGAGGGAAAGTAGATATGTCAGAGATTCAAACAGCACAACATAATCTAAGCCATACTTTATTAGGTGCATACGTACCCAAGAAACAATTGGAATCTCTATCCAGTTTAGATTTTGCACAATACTTCCATAAGGCTTTGGAATGTGAGGAATCATTACATATATATGATTTATTCATCCAACCTACACAAAACAAGATACAGAACTCGATATTATTGAACAATGCCATGAATATTTCTATGGCCAACACACCAGAGATATCTGAGCCTGATCCAGCACGTAACCCTAAGGTCTACCAATGGACCAAACCAGACGGTAAAATTGTCAGGAAAGTAGTCATTTGTAACCATTGTCACTCCCGATTTTTTGGCCAAAACAGAATGAAACAACTGGCACAACACCATTGTAAGAATGATATCTAATCACTATATACTTAGCCAAATATATAACTACCTCAATCTCATGAGATCTCTTCATTATATCTGATGGTTATGAGCAGCGAAGTTCTTTCCAGTCAGGCTTGGAGATTACCCGAATAACGCTTGAAAAAGTTGGTGAACAAAGCGATTTTTGAAATTTAAAGACAGTTTTAAGTTGGCAAGTTCACATAAAACTCTCCCCAAAGTTGTTTACAAAGGGTAGATAGACATACTGTAAGGTTTGATCCATTAGAATAGATACCTTTGGAAAGTATATCGAACGACAGGGTATATTGTAGCGAAAGAAGAAGAACATTTGATAAAGAACTGATATTTTTTCTTTTGGATTTAACTATAAACACATACGGATAAAAACAGACAACTGATAACACAATTATGACTGTGTTCATTGGTGTTTATAAAGCAATTTATGCTTACGAACCACAGACACCTGAAGAATTGGCCTTAAAAGAAGATGATTTGTTGTATCTTTTAGCTAAATCTGATATTGATGAATGGTGGACTGTGAAGAAAAGATTATTGGGAAGTGAAACTGAAGAACCTTCTGGGCTTGTCCCATCTAATTACATTGAGGAAGCTCCCGTTATTGGTCATGTGAAGGCAACTTATGACTATGATCAACCTCAAAACCCAAATGAAGAGTTAGTATTTTACGAAAATGACACATTTGATGTTTATGATGATAAGGATCCAGATTGGGTCCTAGTTAGATCTAATGTCTCAAATGAGTTTGGGTTTGTTCCAGGTAACTATGTGGAACCTGTTGGAGATGACAATAGTGTTCCTGCTGTAGTGACCTCAGTAGCTGCTGCAATTCCTGTGGTTGCCACTACTCCTGCTCCAGTCTCTAATTTCTTACCTCCTCCACAAAATAATTCCAGAGAAGACTACTCTAATCCGGAACCATTCCCAGAACCTCAAAATAATGATAATAACAATAATTATAATGCTCCAATAGATAGAAGAACCGAAGAAGAGGCCCCACCTCCAAAACCAATGAGACCTACCTCTACTGCTATGGATGATCACTCTGATGATAGACGTGCTGATAATAGAGATAGAGCTAGAAGTAGAGTATCTTACTATGCTGGTGACGAAAATGATTACAATGGCGGTGGCTCTTCTGCTCCAGCTCAGGATAGAAGAAATACCAATAATAATAGATTTGATGATAGAGAAGAAGAAGCATATGATGATTTTTACCAAACTTGGAATGTTCAAGAAATTGATGGACGTAAGAAACATAAGGCTAAATTAGCCATTGGTCATAACAGAATTTCTTTCATCCCAAGTAAGAAAAATTCTCAACCACAAGAATGGACTATTGACAAATTAGTATCATATGATCACGAAAAGAAACACTTATTCCTTGAATTCGTTGATCCATACAAGAATTTAGAATTACATACTGGTAATAATGATAAATGTAGTGAAATTATTGGTATCTTAGGTGAATATAAAGGTGCATCTCGTGGTGCTGGTATTAAAGAAATTGAGAATGCTTCAAAGACTAAGAGAAAGGGTAGAATTTTATTTGATTTCATTGCTGAATCTCAAGATGAATTAACTGTCAAGACAGGCGATATTGTTTATATTATCAATGATAAGAAATCTCCAGACTGGTGGATGTGTGAAAATGTTTCCACAGGTCAAAAGGGTGTTATTCCTGCTCAATTCGTGGAACCTTCTGCTCCTGCAAATGGTA
Source organism: Monosporozyma unispora (assembly GCA_003708525.3). Classification (NCBI taxonomy): domain Eukaryota; kingdom Fungi; phylum Ascomycota; class Saccharomycetes; order Saccharomycetales; family Saccharomycetaceae; genus Monosporozyma; species Monosporozyma unispora. Next base: position 135,952 of record PPON03000016.1, on the reverse strand, counting down.
AACCTGAAAGAAGTAGTAGTGGGTTCTTCAATTCTATTAAGAAAATGGCCAAGAACGCTAATCCAAAATCTCCTTCTAAAAATGAAAAATCTCGTTCTGGTAGCAGTAGTGGTGGATTCCACTTATCTGTAGATTCAGGTAATTGGAAATCTGATGCTAATCAAGACATTGATGAAAAGAAGTCAAGAAGTAAATTTGGTTCCTTTTCACATAGAAAGAAGAGATCTTCTTCTGTTAGTAATGCTAAAGCTGCTGCTGGTTATGGTGAAAATGCAAGTAAGAAAGCTTTCCCAGATCCAAAGAAATCTCGTATGTGGGTCGATAGAAGTGGTACTTTTAAAGTGGAAGCTCAATTTATTGGGTGCGCTGAGGGTAAGATTCATTTACATAAATCTAATGGTGTGAAGATTGCCGTTGCTGCAGATAAATTATCTGAAGATGATTTAATCTATGTCGAAAGAGTTACTGGTTTCAGTTTAGATAAATATAAACAAAGATCAAGTAGTTCTGCTAGTGGCTCATCTTCCAGTAAAGATCCTAGAGAACAAGAACGTGAAAGAAGAAGAAGGATTAGGGAAAAGGAAGAAAAAGAACGTGATAGAAGATTAAGAGAAAAAGAATTAATGGAATTGAAGAAGGCTAGACAATTATTAGATGATGAAAGACATAGATTGAAGGAAGAAAAGGATTTACCTCCAATCAAGCCACCAAGACCAAATTCTTATACTGAACTAAACCGTAGTGCCTCAGTGAAACGCTCTTCTTCTACTAGAAACACCAATGATTATGATTGGTTTGAATTCTTCTTAAATTCTGGGGTCGATGTTAGTAACTGTCAAAGATACACTATCAATTTTGACAGAGAACAAATTACTGAAGATATGCAAGGCGATATTAACGCTTCCATGTTAAGAACATTAGGTTTACATGAAGGTGATATTGTTAGAGTAATGAAATTCCTTGATAATAAATTTGGTAGAGAAGGTCAAGCCGCCCAAACTGGTGCTATGTTTACTCAACCAGATGGTTCCTTAAAGGTTAACACTGCTGCCCCAGCTGGTGTTAATGTTGCTCAACAATTATTACCACAAGCCACTGCCCCAGCTGCTGGTGTTTCAGGTCAAATTATTGATGATGATGCCTGGACTGCTAGACCTGCTGCTAAATCTCAACCTAACCTAGTTTCCAATAATTCAGAATTTACTGGTTCTGTCCAAGATTTGTTAGATTTAGAACCATTAACTCCAAAGAAGGGTGCTGCTCCAATTTCAACTTCTGCTCCAGAACCAAACTTAAACAATTTGGAATCTGTTAAACCAGAAACTGCTCAAGCTCCACAAGTTAGTGCTAGTTTAACTGGTGGTCCAGCCTTAGTTCCATTAGATCCTTTCAAGACTGGTGGTAACAATATCTTACCGATATCTACTAGTTTTGTCATGATGCCATTTACAACCGGTGGCGCTATGTTACCATTACAAAGAACTGGTGGTATGGTTATGCCACAAACAACTTTTGGTGCTCAATTAACTGGTGGTGTCTTACCTGTTCAAAAAACGGCTAGTGGGTTAATCCCAATTGCAACTACCGGCGGTATGATGCCTCAAACTACTTTTGGAGCTCAATCTACCGGTGGGTTAATGCCATTACAAACAACTGGTGGTCTATTACCATTGCAAGCCACCGGTGGTTTACTACCAATGTCTACTACTGGTGGTTTGAACCCTATGCCTGCGACTTCTTTTGGTCTCCCACCTGCTGGTTCCATCTTACCTGTTCAAAAGACCGGTAATGGATTAATGCCTATTAATACTACGGGTGGTGCCATGCCTCAAACAAGTTTCATGAACACCAATATAACAGGAGGTGCTATGCCACAAACAAGTTTCATGAACACCAATATAACAGGAGGTGCTATGCCACAAACCAATCTCATGAATACCAATATAACAGGTGGCGCTATGCCTCAAACCAGTTTTGTAAATCAATTAACTGGTGGTGCCAATATAATACCGCAGACTTCATTTAACAACCCAATTGCTACAACTCTTCCACAAACTTCGTTTGGTGGTATGCAAACTACAGGTGGTGCTATGCCATTACAAAGAACTGGAGGATTCCAACCTCAATCTCAATTCGGTTTAACCTTACAAAAGACTGGTGGTATTGCTCCACTACCTCAAACCCAATTAACTGGTGGTGTTATGCAACAACCACAACTTATGGGTCAAAATCAATTTACAGGTGGTGCTATGCAACAACCACAAATGATGGCTCAACCACAAATGATAAATAATGGTGTTACTGGAATTACACAGGGTGTTCAAAACACATTCATTTCACAACCACAAATGGTCCAACCACAGCAACAAGCTATGATGCAACCACAAATGACACAACCACAGCAACCAATGTTACAAACTCAACCAACTGGGTTTGGTTTCGGTAATGGTCCACAACAATTACAACAACCTCAACAACAACAAGGTCAAGCTAACATCATGAATGCTAGCGTGTCAAATCCTTTTGGTTTTGCTTAATTTATTCAATCAAATAAATTAAGAAGAGTTCATTGTGATAGTTTGTTATAAAAATATAAATTTAATATAAAAAAACACACATTATATACAAGACCTTAGATGTAAAATAATTTTAATAATGGAATAATGATTTATCTATGAGACCACAATATTTGTTTACAAAGCAGGAATAATAAATAAATAGTAACATTTGTTAATAATAAATAAGTGTCAATATTTAGGAACAAATAAATAAATTAATAAATAAATAAATAAATAAATAAATAAATAAATAAATAAATAAATAAATAAATAAGTAAATAAGTAAACAATTAAAAATAAAGAAGTTTAATAAATCACCATTCAGTATGAACAACATGAAATGTGGTATCTAATGGAGAACGAATATCAAATAAATTTTTGTTTAATAAAGCAGAGCCACCTTCCCAGAAGGAGTATTTGTCTTTTCTAACAGCTTCATATTTGGTAATATAATCTTCTAACTGTAAAGTCAAACCAATATCATCTAACCCATTAACTAAGCAATGCTTTCTAAAGCTTTCTATTTCGAAATGTTCAACAATAACATTACCATATTCATCAGCAATAGTTTGAGCTGGTAAATCAACAGTTATCTTACCACCATCCTTAGCAATTGGGAAGATATGATCGGTAATAACCTTTTGGTCAACTCTAATTGGTAAGATACCGTTCTTAAAACAATTGTTGTAGAAAATATCACCGAATGAAGGAGCAATAATAGATTTGATACCAAAATCCTTTAAGGCCCATGGGGCATGTTCTCTAGAAGAACCACAACCGAAGTTGTCACCAGTAACGACTAAGACTTCAGAACGATCCCATGGAGCTACGTTTAAGACAAAATCTGTGGAAACATCTTTACCCTTAGAATCTTGAGTAAATCTCCATTCATAAAATAAACCAGACTTTAGCCCGGTTCTCTTAATAGTCTTTAAGAATTGTTTTGGAATAATAGCATCGGTATCTACATTAGCCTTATCTAATGGAGCAGCAAGACCTGTTAAAGCAGTGAACGGTTGAACAGCAGCAGAAGAAGTGGTAACATCAGATGTTCTCTTTGGAATATCATTAACTTCATCATCAGCTAGGCTAACACTAGCATCGCGTGGTTGAGTAGGTTCATTATGGTCATAAACTTCATTTTGTAATGGTTTATCTTCAGATTTAGTTTCAACTGAGACCTTGGCAATATCACCATCTTTATATTCAAATGATCTGATATCAGTTAAATGACCAGTAATAGCAGCAGCGGCAGCCATAGCAGGAGACATTAAATGAGTACGACCCTTTGGACCTTGACGACCCTCGAAATTTCTGTTAGATGTTGAAGCACATCTTTCATTTGGAGATAAGATATCTGGATTCATACCTAAACACATAGAACAACCAGCTTCTCTCCATTCAAACCCAGAGGCAATAAAAATTTGATCTAGCCCTTCTCTTTCAGCTTGTCTCTTAACAAGACCAGAACCAGGTACAACCATAGCTCTGACAATATTGTCGGCAATTTTGTGTCCTTTAAGGACAGCGGCAGCAGCTCTTAAATCTTCAATACGAGAATTAGTACAAGAACCAATAAAGATCTTATCTAATTTAAGATCTTGTAATGGAGTGTTTGCTACAAGACCCATATATTCTAGTGCCCTTTCCATACCAGATTTCTTGATTGGATCTTCAATCTTGGATGGATCTGGAACAGAGGCAGTGATTGGCAAGGCATCTTGTGGAGAAGTACCCCAAGTGACAGTTGGAACAATATCTGGAGCGTTGATAATAATCTCTTCATCAAATTTGGCGTCATCATCAGAGTAAAGAGTCTTCCAGAATGCAACACCCTTTTTCCATTCCTCACCCTTTGGAGCCAATGGTCTACCCTTTAAATATTCGAAACATTTCTCATCTGGGGCGATCATACCAGCTCTAGCACCAGCTTCAATGGACATATTACAGATGGACATTCTGGCTTCGACAGATAAATCTCTAATGGCTTCACCAGCAAATTCCATAACACAGCCAGTACCACCAGCGGTACCAATAACACCAATAATATGTAAGATTAAATCCTTAGAGGTGATACCTGGCTGTAATTTACCATTAACCATAATTCTCATATTCTTAGATTTTGCTTGAATAATTGTTTGAGTGGCAAGAACATGTTCCACTTCAGAAGTACCGATACCAAAGGCTAGACAACCGAAAGCACCGTGTGTGGAGGTATGAGAATCACCACAGACCACAGTAGTACCTGGCAAAGTGAAACCTTGTTCAGGACCAATAACATGGACAATACCTTGTCTAGCTTCAGTCATACCCAAGAATGGGACCTTATGAGCTTTAACATTTTGTTCTAAAGTGACAACTTGGATCTTAGAGTTTTCTTCTTTAATAAAAGTTTGAGTGGATTGGAACTCCTTTCTAGAATCAGTTGGAATGTTATGATCCACAGTGGCTAAAGTACAATCCGGTCTTCTTACTTTTCTACCGGCATTGACTAACCCTTCGAAGGCTTGTGGGGAAGTAACTTCGTGAATAATATGTCTATCGATATAGATCAAATATGAATCATTCTTTGGGTCCTTGTGAACCACATGTGCATCAAAAACTTTATCGTATAAAGTCTTACCCATAGTGCCTTATTCTAATTAAAAGATACCAACAAAGTATATACAATTTTTTTCCAGACTACTCAATTTAATCAATTGAGAGTAGATGGCCAGTATAAATTAGTTATCCTTGCTTATATACAGGATTCCAAAGTAAAGGTTAAAAGTGGATCTCCCCCCTTATAATCCATTTCCTTAGCTTTCTTATATGAAAAAAAAATGAAAACATCCTGACAAAATTTCAGATTGGAAAATCGAACGGTTAAATGAAACTTTTTATAATAGTAACGTAGCAAATATTAATATTAATATTGAGATGTAGTGAGAGACAGTGTACTATTATAATGGAATATTCAGACAAGTCATTGTCTGAGAAGCGGTTGAGCCTAGAAACGGTTAATTTGTCTTAATATTTAGCGTTAAAATTAACATAATATTGCTTCCCCGGTTTTAGCCGGTTTCCGGCGTTTCTTTAGAGACCGATTCAGTAATAGTACGTTGATGTCTATCGATGTGATGACCATCATCCTTGCTTGTTTGATTTAAAATTAATTGGACTCTTGAAAGTCATTACTCTGCCGCGGTCCAACATCCTAATGGGCTTCTCCATCTGTAATTGTTTACCACTGCTTCCCCGGTTGTGGGAGCCAATTGCAATGTAACATCATGATCTTTACCAGAATCTATTCCAAGAGCAGTAATATTCTTGTTAATACGAACACGATGACCCTGGGTTGGATCATTGTTCAATATGGGCAATATTGGAATATTCTTGTGAACACACTTCTGTTGGTCAAGATCCCAAACATAAATCAGTCCTCTTTCTGTTAATACCAGCAGGTATGAATCCTCCATACATAGCTTAATGGATTTGTGACCCAGACTAATTCTAGGTAATATTAATTGACCATTCTGTGATATCACATATATGTTTCCATTAGCTGTAGCTAAACACCAACATTTGCATGAAATAGATCCAACTACAGATATGATCACTTCTGGAATGAAAAATTCAATGGTTCTTTTACCTTTTGAATAACCAAGTACTTTTGTTGGATTCTCAATCAATGCAGCAGTATCAAATTGAATTGACCTTTCAACACCATTTCTAATTTCAAGTAGATGAAACTCCTTTTCAACATCACCACATTCACTTAATACAACATCTGTATCTGCAATCACACCTGAATTTTCAATATATCTTGTATTTGGTTCATCACTCCAAACCTTGTCTGGTGTTAACTTGGAGTTTAAAGTCATTATATAATCATCCTCATCATCCTCATCATTGGCAATATTAATATTGATCACATTGTTACTATTGTTTATTACATTTCCATCATTCCCACTCTTCATATTTTCTTCCTCATTCATACCATCTTCGGTTTGATAAAACTTGCTAGTCTTAATTCTTTCTCTAGTACCCATAACTAAAGTGTGGATACCTAATCTCGGAATAGGAATAGAGGCAAAGGCAACTTTTTTTTTTAAACTTTCTGTTATACCATTGGATATAAGTTTCTTACCTTTAAGAAACAGACTAGTTGGGGTTAAAAAAGGTGGTGGAGTCTTCTCACCACCCAATGGAGTTGTTAATAAAGTAGCTCTTTTCTTTGTTGGGGATGAAAGCAATGTTGGCATTACACGTTTCTTACCATTTGCACTTGTCACAGACTTATTTAATTTAAGGTCCTTCTTACGTTTTGGTATTAAGATATTGACAGTAGCATTTTTTAAGAAGTTATCAGTACCATTATTACTACTTAATACACTTTCTTCTTTATTATTCTCGGAAGTTGATGTGATTGTGGATTTACTCTGTGGTTCACCAAATCTTTTATCTAAATTAACTATTCTAATTTTCTCCTCTTTTTTAGCAGTATTTTCCAGTAATAATTGTTTAACACTTTCAGGAAATTCTAATGAATCTTTATCTACACCGTAACGATGTAATTGTTCCATGTTTTTCTCCAATGGAATAGTTACACCTAATTCATTATCTTTAAATGAAACTACAGTAATAGTTGAATCTAAGGAAGTAATAAACAATATAGATCCATCTGGAGACCAGCACATGTCAGTGATGGGTTTATTAACCACATCATATGCTACAAGGATTGGTCTGGCTTTACTGGTACTCCATATGACCAATGATTTATCTTGACCTGCAGTAGCTAACACTGAATCAATATTATTATTCTTATCCTTATTATCTGCAGAAGTCTTGTTACTACCATTGCGTATTTCAAATAATCTTGGATTGAATCTGACCACTTCTGTTGGTGCGTCATGACCAATTAAACTGATACCACTATCCCAACTACCTCTATTGATGATTACCACTGAACTAACTGGTCCATTGGTAGCATTTGGTGCAGCAATATGTTGACCATCGGGGGACCAAGATAATCTTCTGAAATACGTTGTCAATGGAGATGCAAAAAAAGGTTCTGTGACAGTATGTTCTAATGCAAATGATATATTCCCACTCTTATGATATCTGAATATTTTCAAAGTTCTATCATCAGATGTGGTAGCAAAATATTTGTTAGCGGGATCAAAAATTACACCTTTCACTAACGATTGATTAACATCAAATCTTTTTAACTTCTCGAAAGTGGAACCACTCCATATAATCATTGATCTGTCTAACCCAACTGTGACCAAAATACTGGAATCTGGGGCCCAACAGATATCTTGAATATCGTTATCGTGAGCAACCAATCTTTTCACCACAGTCCAATGTTCTTTCTCCGTGTTATCACTACCAAATACTGGTCTAGCACCATCAGCGTCTTCATCCAAAGACCAAATTAGAAGGATTCTATCATCAGAACCACTTGCTAAGTATTTCCCATCTGATGAAAACTTAACACAAGTCACCGAACCTGTATGTCGACTCATACTTGCAATTTGTGCTTTATCCCTCTCATTAATATTCTTATCACCCCCACGGACTCTCTTGATTGTATCCATGGACCATATTCTAATCTTCCCATCTAAACCACCTGTTGCAATTCTCTTTCCATCGGGACTTATATCTACTGTATAGACTTCATAGTTCCGGGATTCTTCCCTGTGTCTCAACCAGGGCAATTTAAGAATCTGCATATTATATTATCAAGGTCTGAATTGAGTTCAGTTGGGGTTGTTCTTATATTGTCTTTAAGTTTGCACTTTGTTTACAGTTTCTTCCTTGTTAAGCTAAGCGTTCATCTTAAATTCGGTATCTATAAAAAGAATAATTTCATAGTAAATTCCAAGAATCTGACAAAAAAATCAATCACAAAATATGTTATAGTGAAAAAAAATTATCGATTTAGCACAACTTAAATATATTATATATGCTTTTAATGATTATACTTATTTGTATCTTAACAAATCTCCAGCAGATTTTATATCATATTCCTTTCTTTTACCAAATAAATGAGAACCACGTTTATTGCCACTTAAAGATCCGTGATGATCTAATAAAGTAACAATCTTAGTCAATTGTTCTCTTCCTGGCCCCATTAGTTTGTTATTTTTGTTTTTAATCAACAAGTTCATGGCGACATAACGTAACCACAATAAGTTGGTTCTTGGTTCAAAATTATTCCACTGTTCACCATGCTGAACGAAGACAGATCTCATTGAGTGATATGTGTCAAACAAATAATCATGTCCACCTTGGAAGAACACGGGATGATCCAATCTAGTGAATAACACAGCATCTTTACCATATGTTGCACGGCTCATGGATAAATCACATAATGTCACAGTACCATTCTTATCTATTAAAATATGATTTAACGTTAAATTACGATGTTCAAATTGAAATTTAGTTTCTGCCACATAAAGGATATTAACACATTGCCAAAATATCTTTAAACATTGGGACCAACTGGTTAAAATGGTTTCAGTGATTGGGTTACCATGATCTCTTAAAAACACGTAAAGTGTATTCTCATTAGTATTCTTGGTGACAATATAACTTTGAAGTAACTGCGGTAAACCTGGAGTCATTTTACATAAAGACAACATTTGTAATTCTTTCAAAATCACTTCGTCATCATCATTGGCTAAGATAAATTTCTTACAAATTATAGTTTGATTAGGATCCAATGTAGAGGCCGATCTCCAAACATGGTTCGATAGTTGAATTGAGTGGTTTGATGATAAAGTTTCTAAATGTTTATGTGGTTCAGAGTCCAAATCAATAAAATCAATAGCATATTCCACTGTACATAATTGTAATAATTGATTTAACATTGTTTCATCATATGTTTTCTTATCCACTGGAATATGAGAATTTAATGATAGTAAAGATGTAGAATTTTTTAATTTGGTTCTAATTTTATCTCTTGACACTTGATTTGGAATAGGTAACGAGATCTTAGGGTTACTGGATGTACCTCCAGAACTACCGTGACCTGAGTTGACTGAAGAACTAGTAGTCAAGAAACTAGAACCATCATCATTATTTGACTTCCTTCTCGTCTTGAATTTATTCAAGGAGGAATGTGATGTCTTATGTTTCAAACTATGTTGTGAAGTTCTGTGTTTTAAACCAGACATGACTAAACTTGAAGTAGAGGATTTCTTTTTCAAAGAGACGTTATGAGTACTATTATTGTAGTCTACATTAGAATAAAATGAAAAATCACTCTTCATTTCTGCAATATTATGAATTGAGGTGGCAATGGATCCATTTCCGGTGTTATAAAAGGATTTATGGAAATCAGATAAACTATTCTTAGATCTTAATTTATTTGTCTCATGAGAATAAGTGGATAACGGTCTTTCACTCAATTGATTATGAACTGTTCTTGTGGAATGTGATTGTGGTAGATGATGTGTAGTTTGATTATCACCATTTGATGAATAAGAGGATATATTAATTGTTTGAGAACTTGTGGAATTTTTCAAAGTATGAACATATTCAGATTTATGTTGTTGTTTTTGAGATTGATGATGGTGATGACTACTACTATTAGCGTAACTATTACTGTTTTTCTTCCAAAACTTCCACTTAGATAAAGATGATGAAGATGACATCGATGAAATACTGGACCTTTTGGATCTAAGAGATAAGTTTTCCATAGATGCATTCAAATGACCATTCGACAAATTCGCACCTCTATTACTATATAAAGAAATATTATCATATTGAAGACTGTCTCTAGGATGTTCTTGTTGAGTGTTATTATTACCCACATTCAAATATTGATCATTGACAGCGATTCTTTGTAAGGGGCGTCTTGAATCAACTTGAACTATAGGTGGTATTGTAGAGGTCTTGGATTTAGATTTACCATTCTTATAGTTATGAGATGAATATTGATTTTCTTTATTATATTGTGGATCCAACGTAGAATTTGTATTATTACTATTAGTAGAAGTAGTGGTGGGCTTATTAGTATGGTCAGAAGGAGTGACGATATTAGTTAAAAATTGTCTTAATGAGGACCCAGTAGAAGACCTTTTCAGTGAACTATTGGATTTCCCAGTATGATTTGATATATTATCAATACTAGTGTTTTTATTCTGGAAGGATATAACATCTGTGTTATTGGTACTTGTTGTGGTGGTAGCAATTGAGATGTTACTTGTCGTTGAGAATCTTTTATTGGAACTGTGCGTGGAATGTCTACTCCCTGGGGTATTGTTATTACTATTATTAGCGGTGGATATGTTACTAGAAGAAACTGATTCAATAGTGAATGAGGATAAAGCAGACCATCTTTTCTTTGAGGAAGAAGAATGATTTGAAATAAATGACCATCGTTTCTTTTCTTCGTTCTTGACTGTATTATGATTTGAAATGTTGTTACTGTTGTTGTTATTACTGGGAGTATTTGAATGATGGTTACCTCTTAGCAATGGACTTTTGTGATCAAAGACAATTGAGTCTGTTTTGTTATCAGGGATCATCATGGAATATCTTTTTGTCACATCTCTCGATTTATTCTTTTTTTGAGGTCTTCTTAACACTACAGGGGAAGGTTCGACAAGAACGGCAGTCTTCTTTTTTGAGCCTGTAGTACTTATTGTGTTGTTTATGGGTAGAATAGGTTCATGAAGCACAGAACTGTTTGCAGTGGAATTGGAGAACGATGGGTCGATAGAGGATTCTAAGATTCCACTATCATCCAAATCAGAATGATCAGAAACTACCAATGCAATGAATTTTTTACCACTAGAGAGAGATGTATCTTCAAATGATGAGTTATCGTAATCCATTTTTAAAAAATATTGTTAAGGATTGAAAAGGGAAGGCTAGTGGTTTGGTGATAATAATATTAAGATAGGAAAATCACTTTCACAATTGAAGAAAGGATCAGTAGTTTAAAGTTGAGGTTTTGAGGGGCAATTCTTAATTCAGAATTACTTTGTAATAACTTCTAAGCAATTATGACCGTTCTATAGTTTAATTGAGTCCTTGATTGTTGGGTTTGGCCTTGTGAGATGAGTGATCTTTGTGGTCTTTTCTTTGTGACGAAGTTTTAATTTTTTGTTTTGATTTTCAGAAAGGAATTTTGGAGTTTAAAAGAAAAGGAAATTGGTAAACAAAGAGACATTGCGGTGAGATTTGAAAGTGGATTGTTATCGAAAGAGCTGGAAGGCCAGATAAATTAGGAGTAAACGGTGTTGAAGTAGAGGTCAACTAAAATAATAAACACATATGAGTGAAGAAAAGACGAAAATTGAGCCTGTAGAAGACGAATTTGGCAATGTTAACGCACAAGAAGAGGTAGATGAGGTTATAGCACCAGCCTCAGGATCAAAGGAAGGGAGTGTTGATGTTGTTGAGAAGGGTGAGACCAGTGAAGATGACGATGAAGATTTTGGTAACTTCTCAGATGCTTCATTTGAAGATGATACAGTTCAAGATGAACCAGAAACACGAACTGAAGAGGAACAGGAGAGCAAAGAAGATCAAATAAATCAATGTCTGGAGACGTTATTTGGTCCCATACCCGGGGAGAGTTCTGTGGAAGATGATGTGAATGCATCCCTTGAAGATTTGATCAAAGATGAACGACCTCATGTGATTTATGAACAATTGTTTAGTGGGAGATTACATACAGCACCATTTATTTGGAAACACTCACATATACGGTCTACCATGTTGCAAGTATTAGGTATTGAAGATGATACGGAGGCAAAGAATAAACTTGAACAGCAATTGACTAATGAGAGAGAGACTCCATTAGACGATTCATTATACATTAAATTATGTCAAGTTATCGAAGCTGATAAGGATAATAATAATGGGAATACAATGTTGCTAAGAGACAATTTCAGGTATGAATATACTCCAAGATTCCATCAACCGGGATCATTACAAGAGAAACTTGATAAAGAAGAAGAGAGACGTATCCCAGTGTTACTAAATTGGAATAGTCAAGTCAATGACACAATCACCACAGAACAATTACAACAATATCATGATGAATTATGTAACCTTATTGATTCGCAAGCGATTAAGTTGAAGTCATTGAACCGTATACAAGATGGATTAACTCATGATAAAGTTACATTTGAAAATGTGGTGACTAATTTATCTGGTCATACTCAAAGGTTACAAAGAGATGAAATTGCATTATATAACAAGAAGATGGGTCGTAAAGTAACGGGTCCAACACGTCACAGAGACTCAAACCAATGGAAACGATTCAGTTGGGTTGGATTATGAAAGAAAAAAGACAGGCACGCTAGAATAGAATATATATTTATTATCTTTATACGTTAAGATATATAAACGGTTATAAAATAGTCATTATTATACATATTTCATTGAGGATAAAGTGATTTGTTATTTACAGAGTGGATCTACAAACAGTTCATGTTTCAGTTGTCTTTAGAGTATAATCATAATGCCATATTTCTCTTGGTGGAGCATCAGTTGGGACTCTTAATTCCATAGGAAATGTTTTCCCACTTTCATCCACGTTGGCCTCATAAAATAATGCTGGAGATACTTCTTTTAAAGTATCCATGGCTTCCTTAACCGCGAAATACTGTTTCTTTAACCTCAACGTTCTTTGCCCCTGAAGTTTATCTTGATAAATTTTCCATGCAGTTTCAATAGTTTGATGTTTGATCAAATCCTCGTTCGACAACTTCAACATCTTTGGCTGTTTCTTACGTGCACTCATTACACTTAATTGTGTAACTACACGTTGCATCTGTGGTGAGACCCCTGTAGAATTTTTGTTGGCTTTGGTACGTTTCGTTCTTATTATAGTCAAAATGGATGTGTCCACATTCTTACATCTAGTGATTAGTCTCGGTGTGGATAACATGTTTTCTACTGTTAGTCGTAGCGGTCTTGTACTAGTCTTTGTCTTATCTTGCTGTTTATTTGAAGTTGAGCTTGAAGGTTTTTGAAAGGTTGCTTAAAGGTTTCTTAAAGATTAAAATGATTTTGTGTTATTTCAATTTAGCTTAATTTATTGGCGATGAGGTTGCAACATTAAACATAAGTAATATAACACACACTAGTATGGTTAAACACCTTGTTATAATGGCCAAGCAATATAATAAAGATTCAGAACGGAACATGGAAAAGGAAGAGAAAGAAGAACACAAATATCCCAGTGAACCACCACCAAGTTATGATGAAACTATGATTAGGGATCGATTAGATCAAATGGATAAATACCCAACAAATGATGCCTATCAATCACTACCAAACCAACCAGATCCATCATTAACTCGACCACAATCTTGGTACGTGTATCATAGTGGCCATGGTGGTTCAAAGGGATTCCCCGGTAGTGGTTCACAAACTTACGGTAATAGGAACAAATAATTCATATAACGTCTATATTCTTTCAACATAACAACACTATATAATGACTATAATGACTATAATAATATTCTAATGATAATGATGATTTATATGTTTAATTATGCTAACTCTTCAGAGATTACACAACCAAGACCCATAAAGGCTTCGGTTAATAATCTTTCATATGTGTAATCTGCACGGAACCCAGACGCTGTAAATTCTTTCTTGGTCTCCAGATCTTGAATAAATGGGTCCTCGTATTGATCTTGTTCGACAGTAAACCTTTGATCTAAATCCCTATCACCATTAAATGGTGTAAATGGTTCTAATTTACGTTTTAACATTGCTTGTTTACTATGTGGATCCATATTATTACCGAAAAATGGATCATTAAGTTTAATTCTATTCAATTCATCTAACTTTCTTCTAGCAGATGACTTCTTCAATTTTACTGTATTTCTCACACTATCAATAACTTCATCGGTATCTATTGAAGGGTTAGACATTGTTAATCTGTTTACAATTTCCTTCTTGGCCCATTCTTTATTTTGACGTTCTTCTTCAGCAATTTGTCTTTCTAATAATCTTTTCTTTAACCTTATATCTTTTTCAAATTGTTGTTGTTGATTAAAAGATTCGATATCTTTTCTATTACGTTCCATATTACTTTGAATTAGTTGCTTGTTCAACTCTTCATATGTACGTAATTTTTCTTCAGTCTTCTGTACATCAATTCCATGATCCAAATTATATACCATGTCTTCGATGTCTTCTAAATATCTATTGAACGCTTTTGAATCACCATTAAAATCATCTATAGTCTTATTGAACACATTAAATACTCTCTTTCTAATATCAACCTCTTTCTCTACATTAACATCATCAAAGATTTGGGTCTTGAATTTATTCTTTCTTAAAATTTTATCACAACCTTTATATGGACATTGTGCTGGCCCAAGACTGAATATACGATCCACACAGGACTCGCAAATCTTGTGGTAACATTCTGGATTGACTAGAAATTTTAAATCTGGAGATAAATAACGATCTGTCTTACAGATAGGACACATGTCCTTGTTTTCTTCTTCATATTCATCCATTGTAGTAATGATAAGGATGGTTGTGGGTTTGTTCTGATGTTCCTATCCTTTGTAGCAAGGGTTTAACTTGTAATGATTTATAATCTGAAATAAATTTCATCTTCAAACTATTTTATAATCTTTGATTTAGAAAATAAAGGTATTCAAGAGGGCTTTCAAAATGGACCACTAAAGAATAGATCTCAGCAGTTTAAGAAGTTAAGATAAAGATATTCCATGCACATTGATCTCAGGAAAGATGTCAATAAATTGAGATGGACTGTGCCAGCAACATTTCTCGGATTGTTAATCTATGGGATGTGGGCCTATATTCACAAATTCTGTGTGAAACAACTGTATGATAGACGCCGTATGCATTCCACTTCCATAGGCTTGATTATTACCACAGGTGTACTGATATTAATTGAGCTAATGCTGTGGCTACAAATTGTTGTCGTGGGGAGCGGTAAACAACAAGAGATCTCACCTTATCGTTTACAGAAGCCACTCGATCCAAATAATGACACATCTGTGTTACCGCCCATCTTATATCAGTGTGATAATCAAGGTTACCCAATATGGTGTCCTGAGTGTCAATCCATTAAGCAATTTAGGACTCACCATTCATCTCAGAGAGGTCATTGTGTGGAGAGGTTTGATCATTTCTGTCTTTGGTTGGGAGTCATCATTGGAAGAGAAAACTATCCATTATTTGTTAAATTCATCTCATACATTTCATGCCATTTTATTATAATAGCTGTTAGTGTGTTGTGTTACATCTCTCATAGTTACCGCGATGGCAATTTGTTAACAATAATTGTGCTAGCATTTTTAGGATTGGGGTTTACACTGACTTTGACTGTATTTCATTATTATTACATTTGTAACAATCTTACTTCAATAGAAATGATACAGTTACAAAATGAGAAGAAAAATGGGCCTAAAAGCATGTATTTGTGTTATAAGAGCTTTGATCACGAAGACTTACAAGATTATTCACCTTGTCGATACGTCGTAAAAATAGATTACAAGGATTACGTCAAGATATGGAACAGAAATTCTATATATGATAACTGGAAAGATATTATGGGGGAAGTTCCATTGACTTGGATCTTACCCTTTTATTTCAAACAAACTCATATCAAATTGGGCGGTTTGGAAGATTCTAAAGAGAGGAAAGATCTCGGGCTGGAATATTATAATGAAAAAGTATTGAATACATTGCAGGATAAGATTGATCAAGGTGATTATATTGTGAGGTTTAAAGCTTGGGGTGACCAATTTACATGAATCAAGTCTTTCATTATTTTTAGGCTTAAATCTTTGCTGAAATCATGAGGTTTTTATGCGAATTCTAAATGGCAATTGAAATTTGAAAAATAAACTTGTTGTTGATAAATAAACAAACATTCATACTAAAACAACATTTCTTGTGCAATTATTGAAAGAAATCCACCCTCGCAACCACCCATCTGTTAATCATGCCCACTAATTTAGAGTTTTTAGAACCAGGGTTTGATCCAAAGACTTTGAAAGTCCCTCAATTGAGAAGAATCTTAACTGAAAATGATGTTCAAATTCCTTCCAAGGCGAAGAAAAACACTTTACTTAGATTATATAATAAAGATATCGTCCCACAATTAGACACTTTAAGAGACAAATATGAGAATGTTAAACCAAGTTCTAAAGGTATTAAGGAGGTTAAAAGACATGAACAGACTAAAAAACCTGAAAAGACTAAAGATGTGAAGGAAACTGGTAATGAAAAGAAGAGAACTAGAGAAGCTGTTAAAAAAGAAGAAGATCAAGAGGAATCTACAAAGAAAAGTAGTTCAAAGGTACAAGATACCACTGGTGATGATGAACATAAGAAAAAAAAAAAGAAAACTAAAAAGACCAAGAAGGATTCTAAAAAGACTGAACATAAGAAGGAATCCAGCGCTAAATCTGAACCCGCTCCAGAAATTAAAGAGGTCCCAACATCTCCAGTTAAATCTGACAGTGAAGTTGAATTTACTCAAAAGGAAAATAAAACTGTGAAAAGAGAAGTTTTAAAACCAAACTTATCAAAACTAAGAGTTTCACCAGAATTTGCTGCTTTATTGAAGAATGCTACTGCTGGTTATGAACACCAAGAACAAGTAAATGTGGAACAAACTAAAGCTCCAACCAAAGTAGTTGTTGATATTGTTTCTAACAGTGAAGAGGAAGAAGAAGAAGAACTCGAAAGTACAGAACTCAAGGAAAACAAAGGTTATGAAGAGGACTCTAAAGAAACTCGAAAGCATTCCAGACTTCAATGGCCTACATTGAGATTTAGAAAATCTTCAAAGGAAACTGCCCAGCCTGAAACTGTCAAAATTCAATCTGAAAAGCCAAAATCTAAATGTTGTTTATCTAAATGCAACTTTAAGTGTATCGCTTTGAAAAAATTAAATTGTCAAGCTGTTAAACATTGTTTCTTCAATGCTTTTATTTTTACATTGATCATCATTCCAATATTATACTGTATTTGGTATAGACAACAAAGAATTGTGATTGGTTATTGTGATAGAGAATTGCCATTAAAATCTGTGGTTCCGAGTTGTTTACAATCCTTCTGTCTAGAAAGATTCAGTATTAATTTATCCTTCATTGACAATTGGCTATCTCTCTTTAAACCAAATTGTTTATTCTGTCCAGAATCTGCTATTTGTTTCCCAAACATGGAGCTTACGTGTCATACTCAACATAGAAAGATTTTACCATTATTATCAATAAATAAATTGATCCCATTAAGTGAGTATTGTATTCCAGATGTTAGAAAACAAGAATTTGTCAACCGTATGATTTCAAAGTTTGTTACTTTATTACAGAAGCAAAATGCCAAATTAAATTGTGGTAATGCTAAGAACCAAAAATTAAACAGTATCCCACGTAGTGTGTTACATAACATCTTTGAAAAGAAGGTTGATTCTAAATGGTCTTCTCGTGAAGTTTCCGATTTATGGGAATTAACATTGAAGAAATTAAATAAATTACCAGAAGTGAGAACTTTCCATCTCGAGAGCCATGATGGTGAAGTTATGACTGCCTTTGTTCGTTCCACTTCCAAAGAAAGAACTAGTATCGCTTGCAAGTATGGTGATGCCATCAAATCCCAATTATACCGTCATAAGATTTTACTTTCAGCTACCACTTTATTCTTTACAGGTGCAATCTTATTAAATTGTTATTTACAAAAGCGTGCTGAATATAATGATAATGTGGAAGAATACGTTACTGTTACCATTGAAAAATTAAAGGATCAAACTGAGGATGGTAAAGATGGCACTTTCTTACATACTTTACAATTAAGAGATGTTGTCTTAGCTGCGGTTGTTGATTTAAATCAAAGAAAAAAGATCTGGAAGAGTATGTCCACTGTTATGAAGAAAAACAAGCATATTATTTGTGCCCTAACTGAAATTAACGGTGAAATATTAGAATGCTGGTCTTGGAAGAAAGAAGAAGAAACGGATTAAAGGACTAAATTTTGATTATATTATATTTTAATATATTCATAGATAAGAATATTATTTTAATTTTTTATATAGTTATTTATTGTATCAAACCATGACCAACATGGTTGTTTTGTATCATAGGTATGTCCAATTGTACTTTTATTAATTCAAGCTTACTCGTCTTGGCATATTTACTAGCTAATGGGTCTCCACTGACATTATTAAAGATTTTATTTATAATTAAGAGGGATGTGTAATTGCGAATTCCACAACTAACAACACAAATAAAACCATGAAGTCAACCTCAACTAAAAGAATATAGAAGAAGTATTTCTTTATAAATACATTGGCTTTTCTGCTATCTTACCCAATCACAAACAGATACGTCACAGCACCATTATCCATTGGGTTCCCATAAAACCAATCTTTTAATGTTTGAAATCTTTTGTGCTTGAAAGCGCTCATTACCTTTAAGATAATACATAAAATACCAAAACGTACTTTATCTGTGATGTGTCAACTTATCTGATAAACCAAAAAATCAAAGAATAGCATGTTATTAACCATTACCGAAGACAATATAATCACTTAAACTTACCTTTACACCATTTAGTCATGTAACACATCATAATTAACAACTAGAAAATAACAGTCAAAACAATACTATTCTTATCCTTCCAGTATATCATATTAAGTGTCACGTAACCACAACTAAAACATCATTAAAACAGCATCAAAACATCATTAAAACATCATTAAAACATCATTAAAACATCAGTTACCATAACAAATTATTTTGCTGGACATCTCTACAGACCATTCTTCTTTGGATACTCTATTTCCAATAATGCATACGTTTCTACAATTTCAAATCTGTCGAACTATAATCCGTTACTTATCATTATTTGGTTCAGCCATCGACGAGGTCTAAAAGAAGTTACAACAAATTGGATGAGGTTACAAAATCCAGACATATGACTTGCTTCCAGAAGCCTGACCTTATAAATCATTTCTTCTCAAAACAGGCTCAATGGAAAACGCTTCCACCGCTAGTAGAATTAATTTGACTTCATAAATCCATCGTCTGCAACTCTTCAAATATGTTGTCTCTAAATAGATTTCTCAATAGCATTATTATTACTCTTCTTAAATTTATGGTAACCTAATAAATTATTCAAAACACAACTAGAAAGAAAAATGAGTTCAGCAAGAATTCCACTGGTCTTCTATATTTATATGTTTTTATCTTAGTAAGACAATCATAATATTCACTTTGAGACCCATCCCAGTTTGTTTAGGCCCCTTACAAAGAAAATCCTTCCGAATCACTTTATAAGACTTTTATAACTTCTTCAAGTAATGATTTCAACTCATCACTTTTAAACCCTAAACTCCTACTGTTATTTCCTCATATTGGTATTTAACATTCATTTTAAATACGGAAGACACCAGAAATGGTAACTGAACCTTACCTCCATCCATCCTACTTGATATCCTTTATCTAATTAATTTGTTCTTAACTACTTTATCCTAAATCTCATTTGAGAACAATACTGATAAAAATTTACTATATCACTTGTTATTGTATATATAATGTATTGTACAGATATCTAAACTAATTGCAGACATACTATGCTAGACCAAAACCTTCCGAACCTTCATTGATGGCATGTAGTAAGGCACCACGAAGAGCTTCGTATGAATTGTATGCTGGAAGATTTAATTGATTGAAACATGTATGTGATGAAGGTAGTCTTTCGACAGAACCATAATCTCTATGTATTGAGAATTTGCATGTACCATTCACACCACTTAATTCTTTAAATCCATTTAATGGAACTTTACTTGTACCCGTAACGAATTGTAACAATTTAGCACGTTCTTCCACATCAAAGGATCTAACTGCTCTCCAAAAGTAATTAACTTGTTTACAAGCACCTGTGTAATTGACGTAGGTGGTATTATTCTTCCAATCATCAACATCAATATCTGGTAACCCGCTAATCAATAATTCAACTTCTTGTTCATCAAAGATAGTGATCAACTCCTTTGGAATCAATGCATAGAAACCAACAAGGAAGTTATCCATTTGTTCCTTCACTGATGTGTTTAACTTGTATTCAACAATGCTCTTGACATATTCTTGTTTATTAGCTTCTGTAACAGCAATGTTGCTACCATCTTGAATTAAATTAATGACTTTATGTTCACCATAATCATCAGTTTCCACCGAGAATGTTTCTTCAATGATATCAGTGATATCATTTTCTAAAATCCATACCAATGATTTATAATAGTCTGGATCCAAAGATTCCATATCCTTCAATGAGACTGGTCTGTCTAAAATACTTTTGTAAACTTCTCTACTGAAATGGCAATCTAAGAAACATTGATCTCGAATGGCCTTAGCAATGATCATACCGGTAAACTTGAAAAATGATAAATGCTCAGGGTTAATACCAGACGTTCTATTTGGATGAAATGTTGTCTTATCTGAAGCTACTGGTAAGAATAATGCATAACCAGGATTGAACATTTGTCTAGATAAGACCTGATACCATTCACGGGTCAGCCCACCAGCATCGACACCACTTTCACCTTTAAACGTAATTTCTAGTTTGGAATTCTTAATTTCATCGTTAGTTTTGAAGAATAGAGCTCTGTACGAATCTAAGAACACTTGGTCTCTTCTAACTGTAATTGGTAATTTTGGACGTTCGTGATTCTCAGAACGTAACTTGGCAATGAAGTAATATCTCTTATTGTCAAAATCTAAAACTTTAGAGTTTTTAACTAATAACGAGAAAGGTCCACTCATAAGTTTTGGGTTAGAACGAATCATTTGATTTAATAACTTCTTATGTTGATCAGTGAATGGGACAAACAAATTTTCAACAGCAACACTCTCTAAATCTTCAATTTTACTTTCTCTAAACGTGGCAGATTTCGATTCATTTGTAAAAATGTTACAATGTTTACAAACCACCATTAAAGATTCAATTACAGGTAATAGTAGTGTAGCAGAAGTACTTATGTTCTTTTTTTGTTCGAAGGCAAACATACAACGGCTTAACGTCACCCATAACTTACCTAAATTCATCTTATTGTATAGACCAATCAATTCTGTGGTGTTATATTCACCCTCTTTCTTCTTGTGGGTGTGTAAATAATCAACAGTGGTTAAAACCTTTAATAGCTTGGCTTGTTCTGAACTTGGAAGGGTCAATTTTTGAACTAAGTCAACTTCTAATTCACTACCGAAGTTAGCCTTTTCAACTTCTTTAGTCAACGCTTCGATATCACTAATTAAAGCAGAAGACGTGATTCTTGCCATATTAGTTAGTTGTTCTGTGAAAATTTTAAATGATCCTTCAACAGCACACAAATAGTACAAAATGTTTAATGTCTGTTGGAAAACTTTTGTACTACAACTATCAAGTCTAATAATTGAAACAATTCTTCTTAGTTCATCTACATCAAAACTTGGAACTTGAAACTTCTTCTTGGATGGACTGCCAATCTTATTCTTTACAATTGCTCTAAAGGGTTTAGTACATGTTTGGAGGATGTTTGTTAATAAATCCATTAGTACGGTTTCATCTGTGATTAACTTTCTATCAAACAATGAGAATAGGTGTTTTAATGGTAACTTATCTCTTTTATTTTGTTCATCTTTCTTATTTTTACTAACCAACAAGCTTTCGTGTTCTGTAATAAAAAAGAACTTAACCTTGGCATCTGAATCAATCAAGTACTGTAATATCTCAATGGCTTGATTTGCTACTACTAACGGTGTAGTATCGGGAGGTAATTGCTTGGTAGAAGAACTTGCACTCTTGATGTTATTTTGTGAACGACTAATCATCATATTATAAACCTTTTCGAGAGAGTTTTGATCAACTGTACCATCTTTTAAAATCATCAATAACATATTAACAATATCGTTTCTATTTTGTTTACTGGAGCATAACTTATAGAAAAGTTCATGATAAATTTCTCTTTGAATATAAGGTTGAGAAATAAAAACACATTTCATTAATGCAGCTGTACCTTGGCGATCAATCAATGGTTCAAAATACGCCTTTCCTTGTTTCTTTTTCTGTTCGTCAGCCTCGTGTTCTAATTCTTCATCGAGTGTATCATGAATTGAAGATACACTTGTATCAGGATGAAGTGGTGCGTTATTTTCAATGTCCACGTCTTGTATCATATCATAATCATGGGAATCATCACTGCTGGAATCATCAGCTCCTCTCATTGCACTTGATAGTCTTTCTTCAGCAGCTTCTTGCTCAAGAATCTCATCCCTGATATCTTCAGGGATCGTATCTAGGAAATCCGAATCAACTTCTCTCGAATGGAAGTTATTATGTGTCGCATCAGCTCTACGTTCTCGGATATGTTGAGAAAATACTTCAGCCCGCATATCTTCAGGTAGGGCGTTTAAGAATTCAGGATCAATATCAGTACCTGCTATATCAACTTCGGTACCTTCAATATTTACATAAGAGGGATCATGGTCTTCAGGTAAAGTGTTGTTAGGATTTGGACTAACAGCAACAGTAGCAGAATTTCCAGAAGTATGGTTGGCAGAGGAAACTGATGCAACAACTGGAGGAGATAATTTCTGCTTCTTATTACGCTCTTCCTTCATCTTGTCTGATTTCTCTTGCTTCCTTTTTTGAGCTACTTGGTATAATTCTAAACTTGATCTGAATACACGGTTAAGGATGGCTGGAATTAAATAGTTAGCGTAGTTCTTGGAATCATAAAACATGTCGAATATATCCTTCCATCTTGCGATTGAGGATTTCATAACAATACCATCTAGTATTCTTTCGTCAAGTAACTCCCCAGAGAATAGGACGTCTGCAAAGTGAGGACGTCCTAATCTAGGACGAATACCAGTACCAACAGTTGTCATTTGAGCAGTTATATCATTTTCAACTTGCTCAAGGCCACTTGGTCCTAAAGGATTGATGAGATTGCTTTGATTACGTCTATTACCATTTAATAATGACATTGATGGAGGAACCATTGATGAGTTTGGATGACGGCGGAAGGAACGTTGATGATTGTTACCTCTATTACTTGCCTCATGTACTCTAAACAACATTTGTTCGTCGGGATTGAGAACATGCTGGATTCCACGAAACACACCTCTTTGTTCGTCATCAGAAGCATCTTCTTCAAGTTCAACACCATTCCCTAAAGACCATAAAGTTCTTCCATTACCTAATCTGACTGGTACAACATTATCTATATCTCCGTCTTCATTTTCATCGCTATCATCTTCTGAAGATGTTAAGTCAGAAAGTCCAGACTCCCAGTCTGATTCTGCTTCATCGTAATCGCTAATATCAATGTCCATATCTGAATCGTAATCTTGAACTTCATCGTCAAATGCTTCATTGCTACTGTTAGAAGAGACATCTTCATCTTCAGAGATCTCATAATTTCCCTCTGATCCAATGATGCCCATAGCTTCGTCGAGTTCTTCTTCTGGGTCTAATTCTATAACAACTTCTTCTACACTACTACTATCGCTCATAGAACCATCACTTTCATTTTGGCTTTCCCCAGATTCATTTTCATCACTAAATACAACTTCATAACCATCTTCTTCGCCATCAACAAAGGCAATATCGCCATCATCGCCAATCAAAGAGTCTTCGTCGTCATCGTCTTCTTCGTCTTCAATATCCTCTACATCATACATCCCCAATGCGGAATTCCTAAACATGTTTGGAACTTCCTCTTTGTCAGATTCTTCTTCCACATCAACATCATCTTCGTGGCTCTCAACTTTGAAAAAATCAGCAAAATCAGATCTAGTAGAATTGATGGCATTTAATGTTTCAACAGCGTCGTTGAACAGCTTCTTGCAGAATGGATAATTTAGATCTAGTTTAGCCATACAGTCAGTGATGGCAGCGGGTACATTCAATTCTATCATCAAACGGCATATTTGGTACCGATCTGCATCAATTTTGTTAGGATCAATCATCAGCCTTAGATAAGGAGCTTGGACGTATACCATTGAGCCAATTATGTTAAACCAAACATCTAGTTTATTGACGTTTTCTTCCAACAGCTTCGGAGAATTGGTTGACGACTTTAAAACTTTAATCAATGCCTCAATCACAAATTTACGGATGAAGGTTAGATCGCTATCA
This sequence comes from Monosporozyma unispora, assembly GCA_003708525.3. Taxonomy (NCBI): domain Eukaryota; kingdom Fungi; phylum Ascomycota; class Saccharomycetes; order Saccharomycetales; family Saccharomycetaceae; genus Monosporozyma; species Monosporozyma unispora. Next base: position 111,278 of record PPON03000016.1, on the reverse strand, counting down.
GCTTTCTTAGGATCAAGTTTTTCATTATTAGCATCAAATACACTTGTTAAAAAACCCACCAAAACCGATTTAGCCAACATACTAATAACATCTTTTCTCTTCGATTCATCTTTGTTTTGATCTTTAGATGAATTTTTGTCAAGCAGTTGATACAAAAAGAAATTCAGTGCAGTTGATCTAGGTCTGGGGCGTTCTGTATAAGAATTTCTTCTGTCATAGGTTAAAAACTCAAACTTACATTGTTTGTAACTGCTGATTAATTCTGCTAATAATTTCAAAAGGAATATCATATAAGCACAAACTGAATTTCTTGCTGGTTGAGGTCTTGAGTCTTTCTCGGCTTCCGTTGTTTTATTATTATTACAGGAAGGTTCGGAAAGCCAGTCTTTCTTGGCTGCTGCCATAAGCTGACTTAATATTAAGTGTATAACACCTGATGGGGGGGATGGCTTCCATTCGCCTTCTTCTGAATTTATCTTCTTTTTTAGTTCCAAGTGTCTCCTCATTGTAAAGTCCAATAAAACATCATCAGTGCCGAAATCATCAAATCTTGCTGTTTCTGAAAGAATATCAGTAAACAAATGTGGATTTCTCATAACAACGTGTGGTTTTTCTTCTAATAAACTAGCCAGATCACGATCCTTTTCTTTTTGACTACCTAAAGTTCTTGATGTAAAACTTTTATCGATCTCAAGACTTATTAAATTTGAGACAAAATCATCAGTTTCAAAGCAGCGTCTCACTAACAGAAGAAATGAAGATTCTAAGAAGTTGATTTTCTCAGACTTTTGGAATGTCCCTATAACCTTTAATAACCTGGAAATAATACCAGAACTTATAGTATTTTTGGCATATACACTTTCTCTCGAATAAATTAAAAGAATTCTTGATACAGCCAACGCGGAATAAAAATTTGTAATTTCACCTATTCTGATCAAACTGTCAAAAATGGCCTTCTTAGATACTTCTGAAATTCTGTAAACTGGAAGCATATCCACAATCTTATAACGAAGCAAGATATCAGGTGAACGAGTTTCATAAGGTGGTAACTCAGATTTTGATAGAATAATTTCATAACAGTATAACAACTTGGAAAACCATGTTTTATTAACACAATTTGGTTTTAATAATGACTCTAGATGTGTCACAAAGGTATTCAACAAATTTGTTGAGTGTTGATATACAAAACTTTCATTCAAAAATATACCAAATAAATGAACAAACGAAGATACTTTTTCTTCTTCTTCGACGTTGGTTGACTGAATTTGCTTTAAAATATCAGCAGTAAAATCTTGAATGGGTATTTTTAGAGATGTAAAGACTTGAATTAAGGTTTTAGCTATTGCATTGACTAACTTCGGATAAGATGGTAAAATGTCAAAGATCTTTGCCTTCAAGTTATCTCTATACACATCATTTCTAGCTTGGTTTATATCTGTACTAGTCAAGCGATTATCGGATATAAGAGCTGCCATCAAGGATGTTTCCTTGCTTAGAAGTGCATTGTAATTTGCTAGTTGTTCACTTGGTATCATGGAAATATCAGTACCAGCTGATGGTAATTTATTTTTATGACTTTCCAAGTAATTTCTTGCAACATTTCCATCGACTCCAACTTTGGTTAGGACTGCTACTTTTCTTTCTGATGGAATTATGATATCCCATCTTAAAGCGTAAAGATCATCTGAATCGGAAGAATGGTCTAGAGTGTAGGCATTTTTCCACAGAGTTAAGAGTTGTTTAAAAACACCATATGGAACAATTCTTTTTGTTGGGTGAAAGACGTTATAGGACTGTCCCAAGTTTGAAAGTAATACCAAAGCTAACAATTTCAGCCTCTTCATTAAAGATGTTGTAACGTTATAATCGTTAATATCAACATAATAATTCGATAGTGTTTTAATGCTTTCCATACTTTCTTGCTGAATAGACTTGTTAACAAATGTTAATATATTAGTCACTGCACTCATTGTCAGTACTTCCTCACTTTCCTTCAGGTAGTCAATTTTTTCTACAGCTTCAACGTTATCAAATCCTATTATGTTGGAGAACAGTTTTGATAGAATATCATTATAAAGGTTGTACCCACCCTCTTGGTAGAAAAGGTATGCAGGAATGGTCTGTATTATTTCAGTTGTGGCAATAGTCGTCTTAGGAAATGTCATAACGTATGTATTGAAATGCAATAAAACCAATAGATAGGAAGTATCACCAACAGAGGATGCAACCTTTAACATGCAACATAACTCACGGATAATTGTGTCAAATATTTTTAACTCTGTGACTCTATCCTGTGATATTAATTCCATAGAAGTGGCATGGCTTAATCTCAAAAAACATCTTAACATTATTGCTGAAGTAGACTGTATTCTATTAAGAATATTTCTAATTTCAAATGTGTTTTTGAATCTTGCAGAGGTAAAATCATCCTTGAGTTCAGCCTTTGTTGGTTTGCTTCGATGAATATGGATTGGTGGAGCATGACCAAAGGACTCTGGTGTAGTTTGTGTAACAACTTCGTCGGGAAGTGAAGAGCGAATATACATCTCTTCTAAACCTGCCTTTTGAAATAATAAACCAAGATTGGTTAAAAGTTTCAGATGACTCTCAACTTGGAAAAAATCAATTATTTCCTGTACTCTATTATTGGATAGTGTCATTAACGTAACATATACATTTGTGATAATATGCAAAAGCACTGATATACTATTCAAAGCAGAAATATCAGCATTATAAGATTCATAGTTAGCAGCATCGTCTTCGATCCCTAAAAAGAAACTCTTATCGTTAGGTGAATGTAAGAAACCTTCAATCCATTCAAATCCTTTATGAAGATGATCCATAAACATAGAGAAGCCAAACCCACCATGATGTTCATCAAGAATCTGTAGGACGTCAGTTATATTCAGCATTGCTTGAGAAGATGTATAATCAAATGGTGCATTACGTGGTACAATAACCTCTAATAGATGTTGAGCATCGAGGACTCTGGGTAGCATATCTAAAGTAGAATTGTCCAAGGTCATCCCGTATAGCAGATTAGAAAAACAATCAATTATGGCACTTTGATCTTGTTCATCCCAAAATAATAAAGTTTTATTGCCGTCTTCATTATTTAATACAACATCCTCTCTAGAATGGTAGAACATTTTTTCTCCATTGCTGGATAAGTTAAGAAAGGGGACATCAAACTTTATATTATATGAAATCTCACTGATTGTCTCAGAAAATGACTTAACAATCCCAGGCTTCAAATCAGGATAATGTCTTGCCAATTCATCCAGGGATGTGCCCAAATCAGTAGCTTCTTCCTTCCAAGATAATTCTCTAGCATATTTTGGATCTAAAATAGATTTGAATAATGGGTCAATTAAATTCTTTTCTTTGACCTCATTTAAACCATTACTATTTAAACACAGAGCAGACAAGAGATCTGGCAGTAAAAATAGCAAGTCTGAATGGGGCTTTATAAAAGTACCGAAGTTTTCCATAATGTATGGAATGATACCTGCTTCGATAAGTACAGCATAGATAGTTGGCTCACTATTAATAACCCGTTGGACGACGTCAAGGGTATATGTGATTAAAGTATGACCAAATATGTTCATATTCTGTAAAATTTTCAGCAAGGAACCCAATATTGGAGAGTCAATTAAGTTTCTAATTCTATCACCGGAGTCAGTCTTTAATAGTTTTAACACTAGCTTTAATAAGCTTTTGATAAAATCATGTTGCCTAAAAGGGATGAGGAAATCAATGGTAGATAAATTTAATTTGTTTTCAACCTTAGGGCCAGTTAATGCAGAATCCACTTGTTCAGTTATGCAATCGATTAATAGAGTGAAACCGTTGTGATTGATAAATTCAGCTGTTGAATCAACATCGTTAATAAAAAGTTCTAATAAGTGAGTAGCAGATGTCATTGTTCTTCTGTATATATTGCTTTTTGCAGAAACAATTTCTAACAGGGAGGGAACTAAGCCAGCCGCTAGTAAGGAATCGTGTAAAGTCTTCACCTCAGTTAAGTTGTAAATTAAATAGAAAAACCTTACATTATATTCTTCGCTAAACTCTTCGCCTTGCTCAGTTTCGTTTCTTAGTAGTTTACCAATTTGACGTAGAATTTGAAACATTATACCATGAGACAAATTACCACCAAGACTTCTCATTATGTCTGAACACCAAACGTGTTTCAATGAAATACATTCCAAAGCGAAAAGTGCATCTAATCTAATTACGCCAGGAATTTTGCTTTCGGCTAGAGAGATAAAGTCTGTTAAGCTATTAAATGTGTATGGATCAACTTCGAATAATTTTGAACTGACATGAGGTGGGATGAAAACTGTGTTAATAAAGGCGACAGCAACAAATTTAGCTTGTATTATAATGTTTCTCAATTGGATATTTTCCAGGGTATCTTCACTAAATGCCTTTGCAATAGTTATCTTTAATGAAAAATCGTACCAAGTATCAGATGGAAGAACTTCCATACCTTTGTCGAATAATTGCTGTAAAGTAAACTTTTTCAAATCATCATTACTGAAAGCAAGTCTTCTCATTGAAGAACCACTACTTTGAGTAGTTGATTTAATACTGTGTTTCAAGTCCTTGGTATTAGGATTATTGTAATAAGTAAATTTAAATCTTGTCCATTTGGTAGGATACTTCTTATTATCAAAAAATAAATCTACCAAAGTGAATTGTTCACCATCATCGTTACTAATTGAGGATGGTAATGCTAATGCTAAAGTTAATGCTTTCTGTTTTAAAGCTGGTAATCCAGTTTTATACAAAGTTTCTAATCGTTCTCGTGCAATAATATATCTCTCGCCAATAATAGCTAACACTTTAATTGCCCCATATTTGACTTTAAAGTTAGGACAATTTAATAAATCGTTCATAACATCCATGGAGGAGTAAATGTATCTATTTTCTGTATTGAATAAAAGTCTAAAAGTGAAGTTCGTTAGTATAATAACAGTATTTTCATCCTCTGGGTTCATTTGTACTAATTTGGCAGCTTTAATCTTGGAATCACTAGTGGAATAGCCATACTTCTTAACAATATCTGACAAAATGGAATCAATCTTATTTAAAGCAGGAATCCATATGAATAAATCTTCCTTTGGTCTATTCCATTCTTGAATGGCGTCTAATTTGGATAATAATGTAAGTAGATCAGAATTGACTATATCATCGATTAAGGGTTTGAATGATTTGGCATTTAGTTCTTTTTGTAGTTTTTCAAATCTAGATAATTTGATCATCTTGGGATAATTCTGATCTATAATAGACTTAATTAATTTGGAATGGTATAAAACGTATTATAAAGCTTTTGAGGTTAAAATGCAGATACTAATATAAATTGTTATCTTACTGATCTAAATAGGTTAAATCAATTGCGATAAAAAATTATTAAGACCTTTTACAATTTTAATCAATAAAACAACACAGCTAACCTAGCTATGGAATGAATGTGTTGATTTATATTTGGGTTATATTTACTCCAAATGCATCAAATAATATTCAATTTAATAGCACATTACAACAGATGTGTTAATTTTCAAAATTTAGTTCATTTCAAATTTAGGATTTGAAAAACTTCAAAGTTTAAATTAAGTACATAAATTATGTAGAAGCTGGGTAACATTAAGGGTCTATCAAAATAAGATACTGCTTTAAACTATTGATACTGAAGTGAATAAAGGTATTAAATTATTTCATAATGTGTATTGAAACTGTTAAATCTATATATGTTTCTAAATAAAAAGTTATGATACTTATCTTAATTGTCTTCTGGAACCAAGAACAGAGGGAGGGTTAGTAGCTGTTTGGCCTGGTGGAGCATCAGCATTATCCAGGAACACAGGTTTCAAAACATTATCATCGAATGTTTGGAACCATTGGGAATCTGATCTGAAGATACCATTGAATTTATTTCTTAAGTTTTCTCTCTCAATCTCAATTCTTGATTTGTTGTTATTTGTTGGAGTGGCAGTACCACTTTGAGTGGGAGAAGAACCAAACTCTATTCTAGAACCATTGTTAACTTCATCAACTTCACCAGGTAACATAACATGACTTTGGTTATTATAAGGATCATTCATCCCAGCAGTTTCGATAATATTGTTATTCTTATTTGAAGAATCACCAGCAAGGTTATTTGAAGAGAATTGTGGAGAATCCATTTGATCATCAGAGTAAGGATCCCTAGCTATATCATTAGCATTATACATGACACTTGGCCTAACAGCCTCGATATCAAATTCATCATCACTGTCATCATTTTCATCAATACAACCTGTTTTAATATTCATCATTTCTAACATACTTGCAGTAGTACCACCAAACACAATGACAGTTAACACCACAACAACTAATACGGTAGCTAATAATGTAAATTTATATTCACCTTGAATACCTAAAGCTAAGGCAACACCCACAGCACCACGTAACCCAGCCCAGAAAAGCATCATTTGATAATTATATGGGATTTCATCTGGAATAGCGACACTTGATCTTAAATCTCTACGTGTAGCTCTAATTGCTTTCATTCTATAAATCCAATTGACAAATCTAGACAATGGGAAGACAGCACACCAACGTGCAACACAAATAGAGATTGCAGTGACAATGATTAATAGAGGTTTGTATACTAGTTCCATTTCAGTAAATAATTCTAAACCAAGATAAATGAAAATAAAATTTTCAGATAATCTGGCTAATAATTGGAAGATATACTTGATAGTAATTTGAGTTCTTCTAGACATATTATAATAAGCATAATGTTTCAGTGTAATACCACAGAATAATAAGGACACGATACCTGACATATGACACCCATTTGAAAAGAAATATGATTCATAGGCAATTAATAAAACGAGACAACTTTCAATTTGTGGATATCTTCTAACTCTTGAATGTTTTAAAATCAAAGCCACTAAAATACCAATAAATACACCAATAACCAAAGAAACGCTAAAAGTGATCATAAATAAACCTACACCTGCAAAGAATGAAGAGAACCCAGCTGGATGGCCACGGAATTTTTGACAAGTTTCAAACATAACAATGGAAATAGCATCATTTAATAATGATTCACCAAAGATAATAGTGTATAATTTTGGATCCACTTTATATGCATTGAAGATAGATAAAATGGTCACCGGATCAGTGGCTGATAATGTGGCACCCACAGATAAAGCATCGACTAAACTAATATCAATACTTTCTAAACCTAATGAGGTCCAAATATATATGATGATCCCCAGTACCATGGCAGATATAAACGTCCCCGGTATCGCAAACGTTAAGATAGAAACCATATTATTGAAAAAATTAACTTGATTCAGCTCGTATCCTGAGTTTAAAATAATGGGAGGTAAAAGAACGTTAAAGAAATAGGATGAATTAAAAGTGACGGTGTCTTGAATATAATGGCCTGGGGTCATTCTAATAATAAGACCTACAACCATACCGTAAAAAATAGACAAAACAGTTTCATGAACAGCTCTAATCTTTCTTTGTGTTAAATAATAACTAGACCATAGCGCCGATATTAATAGGAAAAGCATAATGAACAGAGCCCAAGAGGAGAACATTTCTTCTGTTACGGGACTTAAATCTTCCTCTGGATCGCTAACAATTGGATCAGCAGTATCTGGAACATCTGGCATGGGTAACAATTCATCGTCATCATCATCCCCTTGTGAAGTTAATAAACCTTTAGCCTTAGCGATTGCAAATTTCAAGGCTAACGTTATAAGATATCGTTGTAACTTGGACACCATCTTTGTTTGTAGTTAATCTAATGCAAATATTAATCTATTTTCAACAATGTTTTATAATCTCTGATTAAAAAGGTATCGTTTATGGCAAGGGTCGTTATTCTACTAGTCTTTCTGTCCTTTGTGTAATTAAAATTCAATTTATTTTGAAATTTTGAAATTACCTCCAGGATTTTGAAATTTAGAATAATTTCAGCCGCTGACACAATTTATAGTGGTAATTGACACAATAGGAGACTGGACCAGTGGTTTTGATACTGTTTTTAGGCAAGAGACTATATAATATTTGCAAGAATCACTTGTATATATGGGGTGCAGCCAACTATGAACAGTATTCCCATCTCTGATATCAAAGAAACTCAGCAATTTCTAAACATTCTCAGTATATTATCTTGATCTGAAATCTTGAAAAATCATCAAATTTCTAACAAAATTTTTTTCCAAGAAATATTAAAGATGAACAAATAATCGCGTTAACTGAGAGGTGATAATAAAGATGATGACTACTTCAAGATGAGCTCTTAATCTTTATATTATGTTCTTGCTTCGTAAACCCACAGAACACAAAACACTCCGAAAGTTTGCAATGTCTCGTCCAATCGTTATCTCGGGCCCAAGTGGTACTGGTAAATCTACTCTATTAAAGAAATTATTTGCTGAATATCCAGACACTTTTGGTTTCTCTGTCTCTTCTACCACTAGACAACCAAGAGCTGGTGAAGTTAACGGTAAGGATTATAACTTCTCCACTGTGGATGATTTCAAAAGTATGATTGACGACGCTAAATTCATTGAATGGGCTCAATTCTCTGGTAATTATTACGGTACTACCATTGATTCTGTGAAGGATGTTATTAATTCTGGTAAGACTTGTATCTTAGATATTGATATGCAAGGTGTTAAGTCTGTCAAGAAGACTGATTTAAACGCTAGATTTCTTTTCATTGCTCCACCATCTGTTGATGATTTAAGAAAAAGATTAGAAGGTAGAGGTACTGAAACCACTGAATCTTTAGAAAAAAGATTAGGCGCTGCTTATGCTGAAATGGAATATGCTGATTCCGGTGCTCATGATTTAGTTATTGTTAATGATGATTTAGAAAAGGCTTACAATGATTTAAAGAATTTCATCTTTGAAAAATGAATATAGAATTGTTATGTATTTGAATATTTATATAAACACCTCTTTTTAAATCGTACAAGAAATTATTTTTAATCATCTGTATAACCAGTAGAACCAAACACTTTGTGTAAATATTTCTTCCATTGTTTGTTATCTTTACTTAGCTGCGCTGCAATCTCCATGTAATCGTGTACCATTAAAGATCTCTTATTATATGGTCCATCTTCAGAAGTGTATTCAATTTCGTATTTGAATGCTTTGTCAGCTGCCTCATCTTCAGTTAACCCCTCCTCAATATATTGATAATAATTGTCGTTAATCTTATCCAGATCAGCATAATATTGAATGAATCGTGTAGGAGAAAATAATTGTGGCACATATGCTGGTCCCAATGACATATCCTTAGGCATTTTAGGTGGTACAGTTTTATCCTCCTTCCTAGTGGTTTTCGCAGAAGCTTCTTCCTTGATAATGTTGTCTACTCGTGTGAAAAATTGTTCCCATGGTTCATAATTTTGTTGAAATAATACTTGTTGTTCCCAATCGGAGATATTATATTCCCAAATTCTCATTGATGGATTGAACGTTGGGATGACAGACCCAGCCACGTTTACTACAGAGTATTTATATTGTAAATCTCTAGCCGTCTTTGGTTTCTTCCCCTTTCTTTTTCTTCTCTTTGGTGATAATTTCTTGGCAATCTTACCATATATTGTATCTCTCACAGTTTCCATATATGATTCTTTATTAGTGGGTTTAGAACCTTGTGCAAGGAATGGGAGGTCTATTTCACTCATTAATTCATCTTCATAGTCTTGTACTGAGTTTAAGTCATCTAAGAATCGTCTTGATGCTGGTCCATTGACAGGAACAAAATGATCCATATTCATATGACCGTACACACCACCTACAATAATGTCTCTGTATTCATGAGTCCATAATGTAAATTTATGGTAACAACTCCTTTCCAAGTTCTTCTCCAATGGTGGAACATGACCAGATAACCAAACTTTAATTCCTCTTGATCTCATTTCTTCTAAGACGAAACCTAACCATATCAACAATTGATACCCAGGTTCACTTGGTTTCATACAATTATCAACCAATGGGTTAGCTTTAAACATATATAAGGTGTTGATTGAGATAACGGCCAACTGACCAGGAATTACTTCTTTCACAAAGGATCCATATCTACTAAACAATTTCTGTTGTTCTTCTGGGATAAACCAATGCCAAATTCTATAAAATTCTCTTGTTTGTAATGTTGGACCCATCGCCAACAGATTATGGGGGAAAACATCATTATTACCAATACTTGGAATCAAATCAATGGCTAAATCTCTTGGATTGTTATCTCTTGGGTCCTTACATACCTCCGTGTAAAACTTATGTGTAAGTAATTCATTCATGGCAAAGATCTTAGATTCAAGACGTGGATGCATACGATCATTATCATGTCTCATATTATCCCCAGTCCAAATAATAAAATCCACTTCATCTTTAAGGTTATCTACTACCCATTTCAAAGTATATTCCATCAAATCCATTGGTGAATCACAACCAGCCATGGGTTTACCAAACTTAGGTGCCCAATCTTTATCATTAATATCATGATGATTATGGGTAGCTGGATAATGGCATACAAGGTTTATTGAATTGCCCTCTTTGTAATGCTCATCGGGATGAATATCAGTAATATGTAAAAATCTCCCGTGTAACCTCTTATCTTTGTTACCACTTGATGTTATTGTCGAAAATGTGGTAAGGATATTAATGACACGATCTCCATTGTGATTAAGATACAATAATATCGAGAATACACATATACAAGGTAGGATAAGCACTCGTATAAACATCTTTGTTTTGCCCTTGTATGTTTTTTTTATTGTCACTGAAAGATATTCACAGCTGACTTTAGTTATTATTATTACTCAGCAATTGGTAATATTATAATGAAGAACTTCAATTACCTTTAAATTATTCTTCCAAAATGTGAAATTAAGAAGCCAAAAAACCTTAACTAAGTTATTTTTAAAGGGGGATCTTCCAGTGCACCATAATGAAAAATAAAAATAAAAAAAAAACGATAGTAACAAATTAACAAATGGAAATGAGGACATAAAATCAAACAGAAAAACGGTGAAAGAAATAATCTTGCCAAGAATCGGTGAAACAAAACACAATGGAACATGATGATTATCTTTCACAAGACAAAATGGAACGTTCACCCTTTCGAGGCTGTGAAGGAATGAAAATAAATACACACAATAGAAAAGAGAGGATACTCCACTATTATGGGTTGCATAATAGGCAATTAGAACGTCCACTATAACGTGATATCTTTGTTATAATTAGTTAAAATTGAATTGGTGCCGTATATAGCTTTATTTAAATTAATAACTCACTAAGTCAAGGAGAGTCTCTTTGTGAAAGATTTTAATTGAAGACAGTTGTTTGAGGGGGATTTAACTAGGAGCAGGAACGATTAAAGTTATAAAGCGGATTAATAACCAAGTAGTAATGTAATAAATGTATTATATTGCGACTCGGGATAATCCGAATATCCTTTCCTAAATCGATAATTCCAGACAATTCTTTTGTGTCTGTAATAACAAGTTTTATTTGAAGATTTGAACTTTCTTGTAATGGATATAATAGAAACATGAAAGAGGCTAATAATAATTCTATTGTTTTTGTCTTCTGTTTAATTTGCCTACCGAGGCGTATTTCTGACTTTTTTCTGAAATTTCTCGTGTGTTCAATCATTTTTTTGGTAAAATTCACTCACTTTAAAAAATTCGCGTGAAATTGCTTAATTAGGTCCATTTTCTCGCTCTCGTTACACTCTAAATAAACTAGGTGCGTAATTTAAGCTTGGCAAAGACAACTTCCAAAGAATTGTCATTTCCTCATTTTGAAACACCAGAACGCCTTCATACTGGAATGTTAAAACAAGCTCAAAAGTTGAAGAGTGTGTGTTTTTCAGTAGCATGTAAAACATTCTTGAAATTACTGTTGTTAAACTAATTGCAACAACAACACAAAAATGTATACAGTATTGTGTGAACAGTACTATACATGTTGCGGTACGTGATCTAGATGTGGGATGTTGGTTTACGATAACAAATTGCTCAAAGTTACAACCATAACGGTTATAATAATACTATACCCGACTGTAAAAATACGCATCACAATGTAATGTCCCTGTAGCAAGTTTACCTACTTCTCCTTTTTTCCATCTGTAGCCAAAAAGAAAAAATACACAAAATTACGTCTGCGTCAAGCTTTCCACCTATCAAACACTAGTTAATGTCTTTTCATCACCATTACATGCTACAGGATTTTGTTTAAACCTTTGTACATGTATGTCGTTTAGCCATCAGATTAGTGACTCTAAATGGATAAATGGGTTTCCTGTAAGAACTTCTTCATCCATTTTGTTTTCCTCATTTTTCAAAATTAAATTCTTCCTATATGTCTCACATATATTTCCTGATCTGGAGATTCTGGACATGCCAATACTTTTTTTGATAATTTTATTATATTAGTTGGGTTGAGAACAATGAAACGAAACAACCATACACCAGGTCGGAATAGGGCGGATAAATGGTGAGATTCTTATGCCAAAACAAGAGACAATACATGCAGCTGACTCCACCTATTGTAATAAAGGGGTTAACACATATCGTTTATTTTAGCTTTATGCCCCCCTTAAACAAAAATAAGAATATCACTGGCTAACAGGAACGTAAACCCGGTAAAAAAGATGATAACAGCGGCATCCACTATTGTTCTTTTGTCTTTCTTTGTTCCCGCTGTTTATGTTTTATCTTATTTTTGCCACAAGCATAAGATTATCCTATTGTCCTTGTTTCATCTCACAAGAAAATCAGAACAATAGGTGTGTCATATTATAAATATAATACGGCTCACTGGAAAAAATTCTAAACACAATAACAAAAAAACGTTACTGCAACACATTCTATTGTTCACATACCATCAGCCAAGAATATTGTTTGGCGGCTTTTTGACAAGGACACTATTGTTTTCCCAGATTTCCTCTCCTCTTTGCACACACAAATCCGTTCATACTAAATACCAAAATATTATTAATATTTTAAATTACCGGTATTTTAAAACACTCGTATACAATACAGGTGATATGTAGTCTATTGTCATGTATGTCCTCTCACAAAAATTTATTTTGAAACTCGCACTATTTACCTTTTGTAACATGTTACTAATGGGTTGCAAAAAAAATCCAATTATTTCATTTTTTTCTTGGCTAAAAAGTTTTTTTCTTGTAATTCACATTAAATGTTCGTGTCTTTGATGTCTCCTCTTTTATGATCACTTGGTTATATATATATATGGGCTGCTTTTTTTCTTCTTCTAAAATTACACCACTCAAATAGTTTCGTATAATAACTGTATCTTTGTTTTGTTATCATTTTTAATAGATCTGTGATAATAGATCATATCGAATAATCATATATATATTAACAAATAACACACTTTAAATGCTTTCACAAAATATGATACTTAATAATAATCATACTGCTTCAAATTATACTATGCAACCAGTAATGACTGCCCCTCCACAATTACCAACTGGTTCTGTTCCAATGCAAGGTGGATATTACGTTCCTTATCAACAAGGTCCTATGCCTCCACAATTTCAACCACAACAACAACAACAACAACAACAACAACAATATATGATGTCACCTATGATGCCAATGCAACAAATTCAACAAGTGCAAGTTCCTCAACAACAACAACCACAACAACAACATATTAAATCTAGTATAAGTAGTAGTTGTACCACTGCTTCTTCCTCTGCTCCAACTCAATTACCTTCTATTCAAAAGGTCTTACGTTCTTCTGTTGAAACCAAGCAACAACAACAGCAACAACAAATTCAAGCCCCTCAACAACAACAACAACATATGTTAACTCCAAACTCTTCTACTAGGGGTTCTTCTACTGTTTCTTCTCCATCCATGCAACCAATTGTTTTACCACCAATTGGTTACACTACTGCTCCTGCTCCACAACAAGTTCAAGCTCCTCAACAACCACAACAAATGTACGCTCCACAACGTACTTTACCTTCTTTAACTGCTCAATTTCAACAAGGTCCAGTCACTACATTAACTGCTAAACCATTACCACCAAACAATGTTTCTACATTCATTAATAATAAGTCTGGTGTTATTGATAAACAATCTAAGAAGAGCTATGCTTTTGTTGCTCAACCAAATGAATATCAAGGGGTTAATGTCCCTATGATGAAGAAATTACAACCACAACACCATCATCATTTACAACCAAAGTCTATTGTTAACCACAGACCATTAGTCGGTACATCTGCTATTCCACCAACTCCAGCTCAAAATGCTTTACCTGAAACTGCTCCAGCATTACCAAGAAAGAGAAGAAGAACTACAAAGGAACAAAGACAAATCTTAAAAGATGCATTCAATAGAAATAAAGCACCATCAAAGGAGGAAAGATTAAGTTTAGCTGCACAATGTAATATGAGTGAAAAATCAATTCAAGTTTGGTTCCAAAATCAAAGACAGTATATGAGAAGAGAACAAAATTTAAGAGCTTTACAATATTTCCAAATTATTAATTAATAATTTCTTGTTCGCTTTTTAGCTACTCTCATCTCTAATTGCATTGTTATACACACAACACTCTAACTATATATTCTTTTTACTTTTTACTTTTTTTTTTAATTGCACATTAACATAGATCTTTATTTTTTTAGCTATACAATATATATATTAAATAAAAATATCATTAAACAAAATAAAATGCAAATCTTGTTGTATTAATATAGGATCTTTATAAAGAGAGTAATTTTGGAAATAATGTATTATTTTATTTTGAAAAGTTAAAAGAGTAGTTAAAAAGTATTAAATAATAGTATAGTTATATAATAATATTATAATATAGTAGTAAAATAGAAGTTTTTTTTTTTCACATTTACAACTAAATAACTTAAGATCTTCTTCTACCAGTGGTCTTGGTATGTTGACCTCTAACACGTAAACCCCAGAAATGTCTAATACCACGGTGAGATCTGATCTTCTTTAATCTTTCTAAATCATCTCTTAATTTAGATTCAACATTGTTAGCTAAAGAATGGTAATCCTTACCGTCATTGATATCCTTTTGACGGTTTAAGAACCAAGCTGGAATCTTATAATGAGTTGGGTTTTGCATAATTTGAACAATTCTTTCTAATTCTTCTTGAGTTAATTCACCAGCTCTCTTGGATAATTCAACATCAGCCTTCTTACAGACTAAGTTGGAGTATCTACGACCAACACCCTTAATGGTAGTTAAAGCGTAAACAATCTTGATGTTACCATCAACGTTAGTGTTTAACAAACTGTAATAAAAAGATTATAGTATTCTCTTGTTGTGATTAGATTATCACGTTGAAAGAAAAAAATTAGTTTCTTGTTAGTATTAATTTCACAAAATATAGGATAGTCGACGTAGAGATATTATTAAGCTTTCCAATACGTTATCATTTTTATTCAATTATTCTGGGTGATCTCATGTATATAGATATATTTCGAGTCTGGCATAATTTAATCGTCTGGAATATACATTTTTTTTCGAAGTAGCATTCTGGAATGTTTCGGTCATTTTAATTCTTAATAGTTCACAATTAAATATTCATATGGATTCATATAACATTACTTTCATTTAATTGTATCTCATAATCTCTCTCTCATCGATTCATTTAATCATCATTTCAATTAACATACCGTAAAATATGTTGGAAGGAACCTTGTTCTTGGACAACTAAAGACATCTTTACTGGGCTTATTCCTGATTGATAAGTTAATTACAAAAGATATTTAAAATATACATTATACAATTTTAATAACCACTTACAAGTTACTAGTCCTCATCTATGCCATTGCGGTGAGAATCCAATAGACAATACCTTACCTTACCTTACCCATTACAGTCTATGGGTAATGGTACCTTACTGTCACTTACTGCTCACTACGTGAAGCGGACACTGACACTGTGAAAGCTACGAATATTGAGAGAAACAGAAGGTGGTGGGCGGCAGAGCAAGTCATTGCCAGAAGGCGATGGATATTAGTCCAGGAAGGCTAGCGCGGTGAGTCGCTTAGGCAGAGAGAGGGAAGGTAATCGGTCTGGGAGTCTCCGTCTAGCCAGAAGAACGCTCAGTGCGGGAGAAAGAGTTTAGATAGGGCATCTCCTGCCTAGAGACTGTTTTCAACTTTGTGAGAAACCAACCGACGCACAACAAGTTTGGAAATTCAAGAGACGCAACAGGGTGAATTCCATATATTTCCGTTTACAGAAATTGCTCAGCGTAGTTCAAATTATGGAAAAAAAACAGATTTCTAGATGTCCAGATGTTTGGACCGTCCTCCTTTTGAAATTTAGATTTTGAAAATAAAATGAAAATTTTCTAATGTCGAATTGAAGCTGAAAAATTTAATTAGAGATCGGCATCTCATTATGTACAATTATGATTAAACGTTATAACTAGATTGTTGTATTGTTAGCACATTGAAATAAAAGTCCAATTTAAGTACCACATCCTGCAATGTCTTCTAAAACTAGGTACTATTTAGAACAGTTTATTCCTGAATTAGACGATTTGGTCGATAAAGGTATATTCACTAAAAATGAAGTTTCTACTATCATGAAGAAAAGAACCAATTTCGAACATCGTTTAAACTCTCGTGGCTCAAGTATAAATGATTACATCAAATATATTCAATACGAATCTAATGTGGAGAAATTACGTCTTAAGAGAGTCCGTAGAATTCTTCAATCAAATAAATCAAATAGTGTATCAGATTTCTCCATTTCACAAAGAATTGGGTTCATTTATCAACGTGGTACTAATAAATTCCCACAGGATTTGAAATTTTGGGCCATGTATTTAAATTATATGAAAAATAGAGGGGTTTCCACTTCATATAAGAAGATTCATACTGTTTATAATAATTTATTAAAATTACATCCCAATAATGTAGATATTTGGATCAGTTGTGCTAAGTATGAATATGAGACACATGCAAACTTTAAGAGTTGTAGAACTGTTTTCCAAAATGGGTTAAGATTTAACCCTGATGTCTCTAAATTATGGTTTGAATATGTTAAATTCGAATTGAATTTTATTACTAAATTGATTAATAGAAGAAAAGTTATGAATTTAATTAATGAAAGAGAACAAGAATTAGATATGTTACAAGAAGTTGAAGAGAATAAAGGGGATGCTGATGATGATGATCATGATAGTGAAGAAACTTCAGGTGTAAAAGCTGTTTCTACTGGTGATGCCATGAAGGACAAATTAAATGAACTACCAGAAGCTGATATGAGTATGTTAGGTTCTCAAGAGACTAACCCTGCATTACGTGGTGATATTGCATTAACCATTTTTGATATTGCTATGAAATCCTTAGGTGAACATTATCTCAATAGACAAAAAGGTTATTATGCTGTATCAGATAAAGAAACAAATAAAGAATTAAGAAAAGAATGTGTGGAATATTTATACAAAGAATCACAAATATATGTGAAATTATTTGATCAGTTTAAAGATTTACAAAGAGATTATTTAATTAATCATATTTTACAATTTTGGAAATCTGATCAATACGATTTATCATTATCTGTTGAATTCCCACAATTCTATTTAAACAATTTATTCATTGACATTATACTTAATATCAGATATATGACTGTGGAAACTCTTGATATTGATCAATTACAATTATCTGTGAAGAAATATATTGCTTATAAGAATAAATTGTCCGAGAGTGATATTAAACTTTTACAAAACAAATACAAAGAATACATTCAAGATACTTTTATTAATAATATGAATAAAGAAGAAGATCCGAGAACAAAGATTCTTGATTTAATTGTGAAAAAATTGTAATACTCATTCTGCATCCATTTATACATATATATATATATAATATAGTATATTAACTTATAAATTACTAAAAAAAGATAAAAGGAACCTATAAAAATAGAAGTTTGAGTCTTTATAATGTTGGATATTTCCCAATTGATCTCATTTAAATTCATCTGAAAGTGTATGGGATTTAATTGAATTTCCTATAAATTTAATATTTTGGTTTACAATTTATTAAAAAATCAACAAATATTTCCCCTAATAATGGCATAAAATTTGAAAAGTGTTTAAATAATACAATTGAGTGTTCATTATAAATCTTAAAGAAGTAGATGGCTGATAGAATATTATATATATTAAGTATGGTATTTATATTGTGGGAAAAAAACGAACAAACACTACATCCAACTTTGTTGAAGGAAGAAATCATAAACTTTACTTGCTTTTAATGGATCAATATTTAATAAATCCAAACATTCAGAACGTTGCATCTTCCCCCCAGATCGTAGTAATTCTCTAAACATCACTTCTTTAATGGCTAAATATGGTTTTGGGAATATTTTTAACTGTACGCATAATTGTTGTTCTGAGGCAGATAACAATCTATAATCTGAACTATGTTGAATATCATTTATGGATGTTGATCTCTTTCTACCATGTGGATCATTCATACTATGACCATGACCACCATGACTATGATCTGTTGGTATTCTATGTGCGGTAGATGAGCCCATCTTGTTACCATTCGATATTGAGGCATTCGATCTATGTCTACTTGCTACACCATTAGATAATGGTAAATGTAAAGAGGGGTTCCCAATTTTCTCTAATGCATCAATTTTAATTTGTTTATCACGTTCATATTTTAAACCGTCCTCCTTTGTTGTTATACCATTCAATCTCCATTCTTGTAAGACTTGAATTCTACTTCTATAATTTAATTCGTCAAGAGTATCTTTTTGGAAATCTTCAAAATCTTTTGCGGTCATTAACTTGGCATAGGTCTTAATTCTATTGAAAAGATCTTTTGTTTCTTTATTTCTTCTCTTATCTATGACTTGTAATTTTCTATATTCCATAAGACCATTTTCAAATAATAATCTTTTCTTCTCAGCACGAGTGGTTAATCTAGAATTATAGATGTCTAAGATTGTTAATTTCAATTCGATATCTAAAGGTTGATCATCTGGATCAAATACCATATCTTTCACTGGTCCCTCTGCTTCATTTTCAAATTCTGTTTCAAATTCTAATCTACCAGGCATAAACCCTTGAATTTCATGACAACTAGGCACAGAAGCCATTGGTTTTCTTGGTGGTTCCAATGGCCTTTCTCTAAAAGCTTCAATTCTTTGTCTTCTTTCTTCCAAAAAATTTTCTGGTGGTACATCAATGGTTTTAGTAATATCTGGGATGGGATAATATTGTGAATCAATATAATATTTAATATAATGTTCTTTAACTTCATCTTTATCCCTTGATCCAATATGATCAGCAATATCTTGCCAATTCCCTAAACCTAATGTCTGCGCACCTTTAATCAACAATAATTCCTCATCTGCACCCCAATCTTCAGTTAAGATCGGATATGAATTTGTTTCAATAATTCTATAATCATGATATGGTCTATGATTACCATTATAAGAACCTTGGGCAAAACATGGTACACATAAATCATATTCTGGACAAATAGCACACGTTATTCTGACTCTATTTGTACAATCTGATGAACAAACATCACAATGAAATTTATTTGACATAATTAAGTGGTGTTGAACAAAATACTCTATTTATGTATATATATTTGGCTTGAAATAGTTTTAACGATTAGCTGTGACACAAAATCAGTAGTAAATTAAAATTAAAATAAATGAGATGAGATGACACCCCTAAAAATAATGCTTTTATTCACTAATATAACCTTTAATAGTAATCATTGTATTGTTGTTTGTTACAAATTCCCTGTAATCAACAAGTTTTTTCTTTTTTTCTTTTTTTCATTTTTCGTTTTTTTTTCGATTTTTTTCATTTTTGTGAAATTTCATGATTTTAGAAATCAAAGAAACGACTGTTTGGAAGTCCGTACATTTATTTCTGGAAAAAGCTGAATTTTTGAAATGTGGAAAGTAAATAGAGGTATTACCGCATTCGGAATCAATCTTTATTTTTCAGGAATCTGAGTTTGTGAGTCGGTTTGAATTTGTGCGTCTGGGAGCTTGGAAGTGTTGAGAAAATAGGCAGAGACGTGTCAGCCTAGATTGAATTACGGTTAGATAGAGTGGCCGGCCTAACTTTCCGAGTATCCTCCACCTAGACTGGGATGTGTCTCTCCCGCAATCACTTCTCTTCAGGCAGCGCTTCTCAGCCCATCCCCCTTCCTCCCAGCAGCGCACAGAGATGAGCTTCTGTCCGCTAGCTAGACCTTAGTCGTCACTGTAGTGGTCTGGCTTGTCAATGTGTATACTGAGTGAGTGAGTGAATCTACAGTATGGGACCCGAATTTGGCGGATTCGATCAATTGATATATGTGAATTGTATAGAAAATGGGTATTAGTTAAATAGACCCTATTATTGTTTCAATATTGTCATTTTGAGATACCTCGACACTAATAATATACAAAAATGGTACGTTAAATTTTAATATGAAATAGACGAGGGAATACATTTTGAATTGAATGTTTGTTAATATGTTAATATGATAAGAATAAGTGGAATAGAACATGAATAAAAATCAAAACAAATCTGAAATATTTAAATGAATGTGGATATATAATCAACTGTTACATGATTCGGAATATTACTTTAATGAAACTATGTCCTGTAGTACTATATTTTAATACAGTTTAAAAAAATATTTAAAATATATTTTAAGCGATGAGTTAAGGTTAAATCATGAAAGAATGAAATTTTAAAGAATATGACACAACAAATACAATACTGAATGAATCCTTGTTAAACAACCCTAAGTGAACAATTTACTAACAGACAGTATATTGATATTATTATCAATAAACATATACATTTTTTAAATAGGGTAGAGTTAGAACCAAGACCGTCAAGCGTGCTTCCAAAGCTTTAATTGAACGTTACTATCCAAAGTTAACTCAAGATTTCCAAACTAACAAGAGATTATGTGATGAAATCGCTACCATTCAATCCAAAAGATTAAGAAACAAGATTGCTGGTTACACCACTCATTTAATGAAGAGAATTCAAAAGGGTCCAGTTAGAGGTATCTCTTTCAAATTACAAGAAGAAGAAAGAGAAAGAAAGGATCAATATGTTCCAGAAGTTTCTGCTTTAGATTTATCTCACCATAAGGGTGTCTTAAATGTTGATGCTCAAACTGCTGATTTAGTTAAATCTTTAGGTTTAGCTTTACCATTATCTGTTATCAACATCTCTGCTAACAGAGACAGAAGATTCAGAAAGAGAAACTAAGAATTATCGTAATAACATTTTACCTCAAATTTTATTTCTTTTCAAGTCTCAACATATATTAAATCCACCTCTTCAATTAATTTTAATTTTGTAGAATTATATAATTTTATTAAAAATTCAAATAAATATAACCTAAATTCATTCAAATCATTATTATTAAATAGCAATATGCGTAACAAAGGAATTTATTACAAGATATCAAGCATGTTTTTAGCAATATCTTTAATTTGTTTCAATTTACCATCTAAATGATCCTCTTGTTTGATAAGTGCCTCACAACGATCATTCATAGTTTTGGTAATGATTTCAAATTTGTAACTTAATTCTAATCTGGCTTTCATAAGTTCTTTAATTAAGATTTCATGTTCTTTACAGAAGTTTTGTCCGCACTGAACCCATTTTTCTAATGGATATTGCACCACCTCTTTACAATATTCTAATTCTTCATTGGGGTCAGCATCTTCGAATAAATCTTTAAACAACTTGTCTTCTTCCTCAATATCGATTTTCTCCCTATCATACAACAATTCTTTAACAAGTTTGAAATTACCTGGGTCTTTAGGAATAGTTTCTTCAGTCTCAAAAGTAACTACTTTTTCATTTGTCTTGTTTGTCATTTGTGGAATCTTTGTCTTTTTCAGCTTACCATTTATATTACCATTCTCTAATTTTGTTCTTTTCTTCCTCTTATCCTTGGTTTGATCTGGTACATCAATCACCTTTGAAATTTTCTTATTTATGTCATTAAAGGCAAATAAGCCTTTGTCAATTGGCTCTGACTTAACAATAGGGGAAGAACGGTTGTCTATTGAAATGTTATCGCTCTTATTCCCAATATGATTACTCCCATTAAAGAAACTAAATTTTGACATCGACTCGTCTTTGAATTCATCTTTATACACATTTGTTGGTGACAAAATATAATCAGAAAAGTTAACTTTGGGTTTATTTGCTAATTGGTCTCCATTTGAGCTCTTATTCTGGGGTACATTCTTTGGGCGGCTAATTGGTATTTTAGAAGAAGAATGTTTTGAAATCATTTGTTCATTCTTGGGCGTTTGTAAAAACTGTTCCCTACTAGGTTCAATATTATTTGTTTGAATGTGTTCCGTGTGTGGTTCAGCTTTAATTGCAACCATATTTCTTGTTTGCTTTTGTTGCGGTGTGGTTTGTTCTTATTTCTGCCTTGTAAGGATCACATTTTTTAGATTGTCACATTTTTTTATTCCTATAAGATCGTGAAAAACACCAAGCTAAAGCTGTGTAAAGTAGAACAGAACAATGAACTACACACTTAGACTATTAAGAGACACACCAGTCGCTCTATTTTTTGCAATTACTAACTGTAATAAGGACGATTAGGAATAACTAAAAATTTGAAGTCAGTCCCGTAAGCAACAAGTGTTCCTATGACTTCCTAGAGATGTTAACTACAACCGGGAAACCTTGAAGTTTGTTGATAAATTATGATATGTTTTCCACAATTATAAGTGACATCACTTTCTTCCAATGACCCCACAAAGATACTTTTAAAGTAATTAAATTTCTTTCACTACATTTCCATGTATTACTCATTTTTTTTTAAAGAATGTGTCATTTTAAGGCATTTCTCCATGGTGCTACTTCTAAGAAACACTTTTGGCTAAACAAGGCATTTTGCCCTGCTTATTTGAAAGGTTTCAAAGTATAAATGATTATACCTCTATTCAACTATCCAATGAACAAAGGTAAGCTTAGGTCCATAATTTATTAACTATAGGTTTATTCAAAATAATATCAAAACTAAGAGGTGCAACTTAGAAAGTTTCATATCTAAAAACTACAGAAGGTATGCCAGATTAATCACAAAATGATTGAATAACATGTGGTATTTCCTTGTGTGCCACATTTCTATCAAGCTCTTGAAAAATCACTTTTGACTCTTATAGAATACTAATATGACACATATTTTCTGAGTCGAGTAGTAGTGAATATGTGAGCCTGGATGAAAGGAAATACAAATCTGTCCGAATTGGAATATATCAAATATAAAAAGGATGAGGTTTGCTCACAATGACATGTAATTTATATCTGTTCAAATCTTTTAACTCATATAAAAATACAATAACAAAACATACCATAAACAATCAAAAATGGTTTACATAAGGTTATTGATTTAGTTGGTAACACCCCATTAATTAAGTTACAGAAGTTATCATAAGCCCTTGGGATCAAACCCCAGATGTATTGTGAATTGGAATCTTACAACCGAGGTGGTTCAATTAAAGATCGTGTAGTCAAAAATATGATAGAGGATGCTGAAACGGAAGGTAAAATTATACCAGGTAAATCTACTTTAATCGAGGCAACCTCGGGCAACACTAGCATTTGCCTTGCATTGATGGGCGCTGTTAAGTGTTATAGAGTTATTATTTTCTTACCAGAAAAGATGTCTCAGGAGAAAGTGTCCGTATTAGAAGCTCTGAGGGCTGAAATTATTAGAACACTAACAAACGCTCCATCCGATTCACCAGAATCATTCTTAGGGGTAGCTAAAAGATTGGAGAAAGAAATCCCAGGTTCAATTATATTAGGCCAATATACCAACTCAAAAAACCCTGAAGCCCACTATACTACTACTGGCCCAGAAATCAAGAAACACTTAGAAGATTCAGGTTTGTTTGAAATTTAAATGCAATCATTGGGGGGAGGTGCTGGTACTGGTGGAACTATTACCGGTACTGCTAAATACATCAAGGAACAATCTCCTGAGACCAAAATTGTTTCTGGTAATCCTGTCAGGTCAATATTGGCTCATCCCGCAAGTTTAAATGAATCAAGTACTTTGGGATTCAAGATGGAAGGTATAGGTTGTGATTTTAGAAAGGGATATGATTGATTTCTGGTATAAGACCACCGATAAGGATTCATTCAAGTATGCTCGTCAATTCCTTTCTAACGAGGGGTTATTAATTGGTGGATCCTCTGGTAATGCATTGAATGCCCAGGTGGAATATGTGAAAGAACATCCAGAATTAACTGAGAAGGACGTTATTGTGTTAATATTCCCTTATTCGATTAGATCCTATCTTTCTAAACTTATTGACAACAATTGGTTAACGGATAACGGATTATGGGATGACGATATTTTAACCCATGATAAGTAACTGCTATTGTATAATAATGTATTTTATATAAAAAAAAATCTCGGAGTGACACACCCTTTATACATCTTTTCTTTAAAATCAATAAACACAAAGTGTCACGGTTTGAAGGTAAAAGAAAAAAAAAAGATCAAACAACGGCAATTTTAACCGCTGTCACCGAATTTCCCTTTTGGGCAACACGGCAAAACGCCGAACGCACTATTACGAAAGGAGAGCGGAATTGATTAAATCCGAAGCCACAATTGCTAAGGGAAGCTAGAATACTAAGAGACTTAGAGGTAACGGCGGCTAACAGATGTGACAGTAATAGCAAGTGCTTACAATTGATTGACCAAGGCAACTTTGCCCTTTCTTCCCATGTACATATTATATTATATGATGTCATATCTCTATGAACAATACCCAAACACAAAGATGGGGGGGGGGGATGTGTCAGCACCACCGATCACCTATTGAGCTGAGTCACTTCTAAATCAAACGCTGGCCACCACCCACACTGTGTGAGCGTCAGTTGTATGTATCTATCTTCTAATTTCAACAGCACCACTCTTAAACAGTGTTGCTCTGTCTCTGAAAACGATTTCACCATACTCAACGAATCCTCTATTAAATTCCCGCGCCATACTGGTAAAATTTTAAAGATAATGGAAAAAATAATGGAAAGTGCCCTGGCTACCCAATCTGGAAATCTTTTCACCACAGTTAAACCCATTTACAACCAACTCATCGATATATAAATATAAGTGAACTGAATCCGTTGGAACTGCTTTCCTCTTCTGTTAACCGTAACCTCATAAATCAAACAAACCAATACGAAACCATTCCAAGACCATCCCAAACCAAAAATGACTGACACTAGAACTAATGTTATCGATTTAGTGGGTAACACTCCATTAATTGAATTGAAAAAATTACCAAAGGCTCTTGGTATTAAACCACAAGTGTATTGTAAATTAGAATTATACAATCCTGGTGGTTCCACCAAAGATCGTATTGCTAAGAATATGATCGAATATGCTGAAGAAAAGGGTATTATCTCTCCAGAAAAGACTACTTTAATCGAACCAACTTCTGGTAATACAGGTATTGGTTTGGCTCTTATTGGTGCTATTAAAGGTTACAGAACCATTATCACTTTACCAGAAAAGATGTCTAATGAAAAGGTCTCTGTTCTTAAAGCTTTAGGTGCTGAAATTATTAGAACTCCAACTGCCGCAGCATGGGATTCTCCAGAATCTCATATTGGTGTGGCTAAAAAATTAGAACAAGAAATTCCAGGTGCTATTATCTTAGATCAATATAATAATGCTAGAAATCCAGAAGCTCATTATTTCGGTACTGGTAGAGAAATTAAAGAACAATTATCTCGTTTAGATAAATTCGATCATTTACATGCCGTTGTGGCTGGTGCTGGTACTGGTGGTACAATCACTGGTATTGCTAAATATTTAAAGGAAGAAAATCCAAAGATTAAAATTGTCGGTGCTGACCCGGTCGGGTCTATCTTAGCTTTACCTGAAACATTAAATAACACCCCAGTGGAAGAATATAAAGTGGAAGGTATTGGTTATGATTTTATTCCAAAAGTTTTAAATAGAGATTTAATCGATGTTTGGTATAAGACTGAAGATAAACCATCTTTCAAATATGCTCGTCAATTAATTTCTAATGAAGGTGTCTTAATTGGTGGGTCATCTGGTAGTGCTTTCAGTGCATTAGTTACTTACTGTGAAGAACATCCAGAATTAACCGAAGATGATGTCATCGTCGCCATTTTCCCAGATTCTATTAGATCATATTTAACTAAATTCGTTGATGATGAATGGTTAAAGACTAATGGGTTATGGGACGATGAAATCTTGAAAAGATTTAATCCATCTGTTAAAGCTACTACTAACACTGAAAAGGATATTTTCCATGGTGCTACCGTGAAAGATTTACATTTAAAGCCTGTTGTCTCTGTGTTTGATGACGCTAAAGTCGCTGACGTTATTAAGATCTTAAGTGAAAATGGGTTCGATCAATTACCTGTCTTAACTCATGATGGTAAATTAGCTGGGTTAGTCACTTTATCTCAAATCTTAAAGAGAATTTCTACTGGTCAAGCTAATAAGACTGATTCAATTAAGAATAATTTCTTTGATTTCAATAAATTAAATAATTTTGATGAAGTTTCATCTTATAATGAAAATAAATCTGGTAAGAAGAAATTTGCTAGATTCGATGAAAATACTAAATTATCCGATTTAAACAATTTCTTCGAAAAGAATTCTTCTGCTATCATTACCGATGGATTGAAACCAATTCATATCGTTACTAAGATGGATCTATTAAGTTATTTAGCTTAATTTATTTCATAATTCCCTTTTAATAAGATTCGTATTCAACATACCTAATAATATTTTGGCATTTAATATATTATAACTATAACATATCCATATAATATATATTTAATAATGTATATAATTTATAAAAATAAAATACATTCAACATTGTAACATCAATTATTGTGCTTTCTTCTTCATTAATTTCTTATATAACTTTGTTTATACTCACTGTAGACGGATAACCAGTTTACACTATCTAAATATATGTATTTTTTTTTTTTTGGGTTTAATTAATAGTGAAAAATTAAATAAAACTAATTAAGAGAACAAAACTTAACATATACAATTGAAAAGATATATACCAACAAACCATATAGCTAGATTATCAATCAGCATGATGGCCACAGATCCAAGAAGAAGAAAATTACGTCATTTATTGACACCAGAAAACTTGTCTACTTGTATTCAAGTGACCAATTTACCTAATGATTGGACCTCAGATACAGTCACTTCAGTAATTGCTGGTTCTGGTCGTATTATAGATATTAATATTAAGAATGACCCAAGATCTGGGAAATTAGCATATATCAATTATGAATATGTTAGTAGTAGGGAATGTCAAGATGCATTTGAATTATTATCCAAGATTGATAAATTCCCTTGTAAATTAGAAAAGATTATACCATCAAATTATAAAGAGAGAATTGAAGAGATGGAAAAGGGTGTCATTAAACCAAGTTTAGATTTAAATAGAGATTCATATCCATGGAGTTATAATCTGGAATTACCCTTCCAAATGGTCACAGCTATCCCCATTCCAAGAAGACCTATGGCTACATCTTCTTCATCAAATGCTAATAAAGATGCAGGAATTGTATTCCCCGATATCTTAAGTAAAGCATCACAACATTTACCACCATTTAATGAAACATTATTAAGAATGGAAGATGATAAGATTTCAATGAATCTAAGTAAGATTCCCCCTTTACAATTAATTGAAATGTTATCAAATTTAAAGATCTTGGCTAATCAAGGTTTATCCAAAAAGGATCAGTTAGGTCAATTCTTACAAGTCAATGATAATCTTATTATTGCCATATCTCAATCATTATTAGAAATGGGATTTTTCACTGAAGAAGTGGTGACAAATGTTTTGAAAACTATAAATCTTGGTGACGTAACTTCATCATCTAATTCTCCAAGTATATCAAACACACCTTCTCAATCTTACGATAATATCCATACAAACCCTACACCATCTGTATCTGCGACTGACAACAATAACCTACCGCCTAATTCTCCACCACCCGCTGTTTTTCAACCATATAATGCAGCTGCTCCAACTCAAGCCTCTGCTCCACCAACTAGCAATAATGGCATGAGTATTAACGAAACAAAATTACAAGCATTGCCTCAAAACCAACAAGACATGATTAGACAGGTGTTAACGTTGACAGATGAGCAATTGTCACAACTACCGGTGGATCAACAAACCATGGTCCAAAATTTAAGAAAGGATTATTTAATATGATATAGATAGATTTTGTGTATATATTTAATAAATAAATAAATACGCGTACGCATTACCACACATATCAGTCAGACCTTCACAATGGATATAGCCTCTGTTCTCCTGCAGCTGTCACAGTTTCCCCATACGGCTTCGGACTTTGATCGCTGTGCTCTCTTGAGCGAATATCAACTTCTCTAACGTCTGTTCTTCGAGGCGCTTTTTTCCACTTGCGGTGCCAGTGGAAAATCAAATATTTCAGCGAGGCGAATGTGCCGCCCCTTATAGAAATTAATAACGAAATAATAAGACAGAGAGATTGATTGACGGGTGTTCTTCTTCGGAATCGGATTGTTTATCACAGAAGTCAAATATTCTCAGTTGAACCAATTTCTGTATTAGATAAGATTTGATTGACTGACTAATAGTTTCTCTGTTGGGCAGATATATAAAGACATATGAATATTATATATTTTCTGTGTTATCTTGACTGTTGCACTTACATGTGAATTAAGTAAGTACATGTGAAGTAGGTAAGAGAGTGAGATATTTCACATTCACTGGCAAATTAAAGTGAGTTGATTGCATTACAAGTTTAGCTTAACAGAGTGTAAAGAATAACTAGTTCAACCTGGTTTCATTATTATACTTAAACAAGCATATATTATTATTACTACAACTAGAAATACTCTTTTTCAACCTAGAGTATACAAAACAAACACATAAGAGAAGGACTTACAGTGATATGACCTTGACGGATACAACAGATATGTCCACACCTTCAGTTAGAGTCGCGCAGGATTCACATAAACATGTGGCGGTGACTAGATCCACAGGTGTAGAATTCACTCCACCTAAGACTCACGATATGGTTAGATCATTATTTGACCCTACTATAAAGAAATCTCTCTTTGAAGTGGTTATTTTAGCCATTTTGACTTCAAATTTCGTATTAGCTTATTATCTTTATGGTAGAATGGGGTTAAATTTTACAAGAAATTCTTATTTGTTACAATATATCTTTTGGAGACTTTCTTATAACGTTGGTATTGGTATTATATTACATTATCAATCACATAATGAATGGTTAAATAATTTTACTACCAAATATCATCTTTTTGACAAAAAATATAGATCTAAATCTAAATTAGCTAATTTATTACAATTTGAATTACAAAGTAAATTACCACAATCCAAGAAAAATGATATTTACAGTTATCCAGATGAATTAAATGTTTGGTTAATCTTTAGACAATTTGTGGATTTGATCTTAATGCAAGATTTTAATACATATATGATCTTTGTGTTTTTATCCTTCCCAATTAATAATTTATCAAAATTGATTCAATGGAAATCATTAGCTGGTATGGTATTAATCCTATTCAATATCTGGGTTAAATTAGATGCACATCGTGTAGTGAAAGATTTTGCTTGGTATTGGGGAGATTTTTTCTTCTTACAAAAGGATTCTGAATTAATTTTTGACGGGGTATTTAACATATCTCCACATCCAATGTATTCCATTGGTTATGCTGGTTATTATGGTCTTTCTTTAATTAGTGGTGATTACCATGTCTTATTAGTATCCATTATTGGCCATTTATCTCAATTTTTATTTTTAAAATATGTTGAAACACCACATATTGAAAGAACTTATGGTGATGATTCAGATGAAACTATTATGGAATCAAAGGGTAATTGTGGTATTGATGATTTAATTACAAGAGAAAACTATGATTATTCAAGACCATTAATTTCAATTGGGTTTTGGTTAGAAAATTTTGATAATTTAAGAATTGGTGACCTCTTTACCGTAGGATGTATGATTGGATGTGGTATTTGGTACTTCGTCTATTCACCAAGTTCAACTGTTTTATTTATAATAACATTTTCAGTTAAATTAATATCATGGTGTTTGATTAGTGGTATCTTATGGAAACAACATGTTTCTAAATGGTTTACAAAATTATATCTTTCTAATGGATATACTCAAGTTTATTCTTATCAACAATGGCAATTCTTGTATAATTTTAGTCAATCTATGAGTTATTGTCTATTATTTATTCAAACTATAAATGCAATGAGATTAATTTATACTAATGAACAAATGATTAAGAATGATATGAATGAAATTTTATTTGGTCTTTTACTTTGTGCATTACAAATTTGGTGTAATGAAGAGATTAGATCTGCCATTTCAGATTTTGGTTGGTTTTATGGTGATTTCTTTTTAAGTAATTATATTACACATAAGAAATTAACATCACAGGGGATTTATAAATATTTAAATGATCCAGAGACTATCTTAGGTGTATCAGGTGTTTGGGGTACTGTGTTAATGACACAATTTAAAATTGAAAATATAATTTTGGCTATATTATGGACTATCACGAATTTTATCTTAATTAAATTTATTGAAAGGCCACATTTAATTAAATTATATGGTGATGATAATGCTAATAGACAAAGTGGATTACAAAAGACTTTACTAACTATGAAACCAATTAGACGTGTTAGTGAAATTGTAGATAATGTAGAAAGATTAATTATTAGAAGTTTATTAAAATCGAATGAACCCTCTATTAATATTGAAAGTTCCACAGAAACTTTAACCGAGGTGGCTACATCAAAACGTAAAGATTGGAATGATGTTGTTGAACATGCAATTTATAATGTTAAAAACACAATGAAACATAATTGTGAATTAAGACTTGTATCAATTAAAGATAGTTTAATCCTACCACATGAGATTACATTACATTGGAAAATACCAAAAGATTTATTTACTGCCAAAGATTGGATTGGATTATACAAAGTAATTGATACACAAAATAATTATAAATATACTACAGTATCATCTAATGAACATTGGCAATTTGTGGAACCGCATGCTATAAATATACATGAAGAATATGGTGAATTTATTGAGGGTGATATTAAATTCGATCATAATTTACTTTATTTTGAACAAGGTATATTTGAGTTTAGATATCATTCTAAGGGTTCACATCGTGTTATGTCAATTTCTCCTACATTTGAAATTCAGTGGCCCAAATTAAACATTTCCACCTTGTCAACTTTTAAAGAATCATTATTACAATTTTGTAACGAAATTGGATGTATTGAAAGAGTACATGGACATAATTATATTACATTTAATAATAAATTTACTGTTAAATCATTAAGAAATTTAATACGTGATAATATTGGTATAACATTAAATGAAGAATATATTAAGAATATTCAAGGTAATATTGATACTATATGTAATAAATCATGGGAAATTAAGAAAATTCTAGATGAGTTAGTATGATTATTTGAGAGTAGGAAAAACCTTATATATATTTATTTATTTATAAAGGAGAATAGCTAGATAAAAAAAAACACAGAATAATAACTTATGAAAAAAGGAAGTATGAAAAGCAATGAATGAATATGTATGAATGTATTGAATGAGAATTGTGTTTGTTTAACGAACATTGGAATATATACTACTTGACGTACGTCTTCTTCTTCTATTTGTACTATTCAAAGGTGGATGTTCATTACTTGAAGCACTACTAATTGAAACATTTCTTTGTCTTGTCTCTACGGGGTATATATTATTGTTATTATTATTACTTGTGACACTACTCTTTCTTGAATGTGATGGAGTATATAAATTTAAATTAATATTATCAATAATAATAGCACTTTCATCATCTGTATCGAACTGATGATGATTTGTAATATTTTGTTTCTTTGATAAATAATTTACAGTTGATTTTAAATAATTGTTTTCACGTTTCAATTGGTCAATTTCTCTTAATAACTTAATTACAATTGCATCTTGTTCATTTTCCATTTTATTTATGATTTCTTCTCTTGAAAGTTTTCTTTGTTTAATTGAATTATTTGACATAGTTAATAATTGATGAGCAGCGTTTCTTGACATATTGTAGCTTGTGTATGTTCCTTGGAAAAGACTACTAGTTTCCCTCCTATCTTAATTTGGTGTGATGCCTTTATACTTAGCAAAAAAATTGAAATTTCAAAATCTGAAAAACAGTGGTTACAAAATTGGTAATACGGAGAAATGATAGTGATGATCTTGTTTAACTGATAAGGAAAAAGAAAAGATAAAGATTATTAATGGGGGAAATACTATATTTAAAATCTTGATAGGAAAGGTAATGTTTATATATTAATTTAAAATAATCAATAATGATTTGTGAGTCAATTAATTAAAATAAATCACATTGAAATAAATTATTCAACAAGGAAAACAAACCAAGACATATTGTATGAGGTCCTTATTGTAGGTTGGTGGGGTGGGGTGGGGGGGAGAAACGAAATAGGTGTATTGAGTATTCGTATGACGAAGAGAGAAAAGAATAAAATAAAGGGTGGAAACTCTCCGTGGAGAGCATTCTATCACTAAACTACTGTATTTCACAAGATAGAAACCACCACATATGTCCGTTTGTAACTTTGTTAACAGGGTTACCTTTTGGTTAATGACATGGTGTGCATTTAAACGTGTCTTTCCGGAACTAAAAAATAAATAAAAGATGGGTGGTGAGGCGGTGAATGTAATATTGGATTATGAATTGTGGCTAATGATTGCCTCTACAAGCCCATTTACTCTCCAATGTAATGTACGGTGCTTTAAGTTATCTATTCGTTTCCGTGGCATTGCAATCTATTCAGTTAATTATTCAACAATACAGATAAAATGACTCGACAATACTGTGGAAGGCAACTCAAAGCCCGGTTTTTCTGACACGATCATTGATTTTAGATATCTTCAGTGGCAGTGTTCGAATCCTCCGTGGAGCCAACTCTTCTTGACAATACGCCACACCGCCCAGAGAAGTGTCAGTTCCGGAAACGGAAACTGACACTTCTCCGCGGAAATATTGTGTACCACGTGATAGTCACACCGGTATCACGTGGTGTTTGTCCGTCCAGAGTGACAGACTCCGCTGACGGTTTTTCAATTTTTTTCCAGCTTTTTTCAACTGTTTTTTATTTTTTTTTTTTCTGCATTTCTCGCTGCAAACAAAATTTAGACATCATCGCCAAAATTTTTCAAAATTAACCTCTTCATTAAAGATTTCTATTATGTTTGTTTGGTTAATTTAAATTTAATGTTATTACTTACTAGAGCTTTTTAAATTACTATTAACACATTCAATTCTTGCTTGTATTGAAAACAGGACTAAAGTCTAGAAAAATCATAGGAAGTAATCCAAAACTTAGTTTATTTATTCTTCCTTTACCTTTTATTATATTATATTATATTATTATATTATAGTATCATTATCATTATTATATTTATTACATTTATTAGATCTAAATTAAATTGAAGTTAAATTTATAAAATCATCATGTCCCAACAAGATAATCCGTCTCAAACAAGTCAAGATACTAGTACAATGTCACAAGCTGAACAAACTAAAAAATCTTTTATTGAAATCGTCAAAGCTAGAAAAGCTGCTTTAGAAAAGAGAAGATTAGAAGAAGCTGAAGCTGCTAAAAAGGCTCAAGAAGATTCCACTCCAGTGGAACAATCTACTACTACTCCAGTAGAAGTATCCAAAGAAACTCAAGAATCTCAAGAACCAAAGGAAGAAAAGAAAGTCTTAACTTTTGCTGAAAAATTAAGATTGAAAAAACAACAAAAGGCTCAAGAAGAAGCTGCTGCTGCCGCCGCCGCCGTCGCTGCTGCTACCTCTGCTGATTCTACTGAAACTGCTGCTACTGTGGAGTCTACTCCAGTTATAGAAGAATCTACTACTCCAGCTACAACCACTACTGAAGAAGTGACTAAACCTGTTACCACTGAAGAATCTGTGGAAATTACTGAATCTACTCCAGTAACCACTGAAGAAAATGATGAAAATCAAACTACTGAAGAAAATCAACCACAAATCACTGAAGAAGATTTGGAAGGTAAAATGACCGTGACCAAATTATTAACTAGATTAAGTGAAGTACCACCAATTGAAGATATTTTCACTTTTAAATACCCGGAATCATTAGAATCTCCTGATATTAAATATAAGAAAGAACATGTTAAATATACTTATGGTCCAACTTTCCTTTTACAATTTAAAGAAAATTGTAATGTTATTGCTGATCCTGAATGGATTGCCTCAACAAGATCTAAAATTGTCATTCCACCAAATATGTCAAGAAATAATAGATCAAGAGGTGGTGATGGATCTAAATTTGGTTCTCGTAATAATACAAATGATTTTAGATCTAATTCTTCTAGAGGTGGTGATTCAAGAGCTAATTCAAAGAGAAGATCAAGAAGAGATAGAGATGATAGAAGATCAAATAGAAATGCCTCAAGAAGAGATCGTTCTGAAAGAAAAGGTGGTAGAGGTGATAGAGAAAATGATGATAAGAAAAAAGATGATGAACCAAAGATTGAAGTCGCTCCATTTGTACCAAGTGCTAACAGATGGGTACCAAAATCTAGAGCTAAGAAGGAAACCACTGAAGTCGAAAAGAAATTTGCCTCAGATGGTGTCACTGAATTATTTGAAAAGGATGAAATTGAAAGAAAGATGAAATCTTTATTAAATAAATTAACTTTAGAAAAATTCGATCCAATCTCTGCTGATATTTTAGCTTTAGCTAATTTATCTAAATGGGAAACTAATGGTGAAACTTTAAAGACTGTCATCGAACAAATTTTCTTAAAAGCTTGTGATGAACCACATTGGTCATCAATGTATGCTCAATTATGTGGTAAAGCTGTTAAAGATTTAGATCCAGAAATTGTTGATGAAACTAATGAAGGTGTCACTGGTCCAAAATTAGTCTTACATTATTTAGTTGTTAGATGTCATACTGAATTCGAAAAGGGTTGGACTGATAAATTACCAACTAATGAAGATGGTACCCCATTATCACCAGAAATGATGTCTGATGAATATTATAAAATGGCTGCTGCTAAGAGAAGAGGTCTTGGTTTAGTTCGTTTCATTGGTCATTTATACCGTTTGAATTTATTAACTGGTAAGATGATGTTCGAATGTTTCCGTAGACTAATGAAGGATTTAAATAATCAACCATCAGAAGAAGTCCTAGAATCTGTTGTGGAATTATTAAGTACCGTTGGTGAAAAATTCGAAAATGATAGTTTCAATGCTGGTCCAGCTACTTTAGAAGGGTCTGCTTTATTAGATAGTTTATTCGGTTTATTACAACAAGTCATCGATGGTGGTGAAGTTTCAAACAGAATTAAATTTAAATTATTAGACATGACTGAATTAAGAGAAAAGAATTGGGCTAGTGATAAGAAAGATCAAGGTCCAAAGACTATTACTCAAATTCATGAAGAAGAAGAATTGGCTCGTGCTTTGAAACAAGCTAACTCTAGATCTAATTCAAGACGTTCTAACCGTAATAACAGTAATAGAAACTCTTCTAGAAGAGAAGGTCCACCACCAAATGCTAAGGATAAAGATAATTTCACTTCTACTAGATCTTTCTCTCAAAGATCTCAAAGAACTCCACAAAAGGAACCTGAACCAGCTCCAGCTTTACATACTTCTGCTTCCACTAATATGTTCAGTGCTTTAATGGATAACAACAGCGATGACGAATAATTTAATCAATGATTATACTCATTCCAAATGGAACAATTTCAAAAATAATACTAATAAACATAAAACACTAATAGAATTCACATAACAATAATGAACTAATCTTTTTTTTTTACCAATCAAAATAAAATCACAATGCATATTTGTTCATTATTACCCCATTTTTTTTATTTATTTATTTCAAACCATTTACTTCCATTTACTTCCATTTCATTGAGTTACCATAATTTTCAACATGTATACTAAAACTTTTAATACCAAAGATTTTTATTAACGATAATGTTTTTTCTTTTTCCTTATAATACAAAAATCCATTTTCTATAACCAACATTCACAGCGTTTGTAATATTTTTCTTTTATTCACTAGAGTAATGTTTATTTAAAACTCTATCAAATCAAACACTCTTCCATCTATTTTTATCTCATTTTTTATATAGATCTGTAAATAAATGATTTTTTATTTACTCTTTATACTTCTGTACATTTACATATATACCTTAATCAATATTGTCTCTAACATCTAGACATTTAAAACAGCCTTTTAAGGATATTTTGAAAATTATAAATTTATAAAAAAACAAATAGGAATTTAGATATGAAATTTGATATCAATTGCAGATAAGAAATGAAGTAAACAGGTAATAGAAAAGAATAATTTGAATACACACCAATCCAACTGATGAGTACAACTATGGAAACTAATGAAAATATAGAAAGTGACTCCAAAGCCATGGTCCTTCTGATGGGGTTAAGAAGGTATGTACAAAATTACATTTAAATTAATAATTTAATACAATCCAAATATACTAACAAACATGTTTAGCTAACACCCAACCGTGTTACAAACTATTAATTTTTATTTCAGATGTGGTAAATCATCCATATGTAAAGTTGTTTTCCATAATATGCAACCACTAGACACATTATATTTAGAATCCACCTCAAGCCCTTCTCTGGAGCATTTTTCCACTTTGATTGATTTGGCAGTCATGGAACTACCAGGCCAATTGAACTATTTTGAGCCAAGTTATGATTCAGAAAGATTATTTAGAAGTGTGGGTGCTTTAGTCTATGTAATTGATTCCCAAGATGAATATATGAATGCGATTACTAATTTAGCTATGATTATAGACTATGCTTACAAAGTCAATCCAGAAATTAATATCGAGGTACTTATACACAAAGTGGACGGGTTAAGTGAAGATTTTAAAGTAGATGCTCAGAGAGATATTATGCAAAGAACAGGTGAAGAATTGTTGGAACTAGGGTTAGATGGGGTGCAAGTTTCATTTTATTTAACTTCTATTTTTGATCATTCCATATATGAAGCATTCTCTAGAATTGTACAAAAATTAATTCCAGAAATATCATATCTAGAAAATATGCTTGATAATTTAATTCAACATTCTAAAATAGAAAAGGCATTTTTATTCGATGTAAATTCCAAGATTTATGTGTCTACAGATTCTAACCCTGTTGATATACAAACATATGAAGTTTGTGCTGAATTTGTGGACGTGACATTAGATCTGTTTGATCTATATAAAGAAACACTGACCGAAAATGAAAAGGGTAGAAATGATAATAAACCAGTGGCTCGTGAATTGAAAAATGTATCTGAATTGGGTAATGGTGTCATATTATATTTGCGACAAATGATCCGTGGGTTAGCTTTGGTAGCATTAATTAGACCCAAGGGATCAGATATTGAGAGCTGTTTAACCATTGCAGACTATAATATTGACATATTTAAGAAAGGTTTAGAGGATATCTGGTCACATTCAAAAATTGAACCTGATAAGTTTAACACTATACAGAATTAATAGAAGACTTTAAAACATATATATTATATATTACAATAAAAATAATTATATCATTAGACAGCAAGAATTTTATTTAGAAAGGTAAATTGTAACTTCAATGACAACATCAAAAAAAAATAGTAATACAAAGTATTAATATAACCCTTACTACCTTTTGGTTCAAGCAATTCACAGACTTTTAAAAACATGGCTGTCTTATGTTTTGAAAATTTAGAGGGTCACGGTTGATTTGTATTTGCAGATTCAACAGTTTTTCTTTGGAGGAGTTATATTTCTAGTTTTACTTCTATTATAAAACAAAAAGACAAATAAGTATACATTAAGGCATCTTCAACTGTTTACCTTAATACCTGAATCAAGGGGTAAAATATGTCAAGTAATAAGTAAGTTTCTGAGTTCAAAAAACTCTTTTCATTTTAGCCTAATGGTTCAGAATAGGTCTTGTATACCAATTTTGAAACTTTAAGACTTAGTATCCCTTCTTGTATACAGAGTTTGTAAAGTAGTATAAATGTTATAAATATCTTTCATACTTTTAAATAGTATTACATACTATTGTAACGCAGAAGTTCAAGACACAACCTAACAAAAGAAAACATTTATGCTATTTTTTATGTCTTTCATTGATCCTATTTATAAATGATTATTCGTTTTAAAAAACATTAGATTTTCTGGGAGTTTGGCCGAGTGGTTTAAGGCGCCAGATTTAGGTTATTAAAACTTAAACATTCTGGTATCTTCGGATGCGTGGGTTCGAATCCCATAGCTCTCATTTTTTTTTAATTTTACTGCCAAAGTTTTTGTCACCATTGCTGTTGCTAGTTGCTTCAGGCATTTGGGATGAGCTTATTTATATTGTTTTATTTTTTGGGTTTTATTTACATTGTAATATATATGTATTCTTGTTTTTCTATATAATGTTACTTTACAATCTGGTTGATTAAAAAATCTGTCTAATGTACATGTGAAGCAGTGGAATCGTATTTCTATTGCTTTTTGGAGTAACCGCTCTTCTCATGTAGCTGGTAAAAGATACCCTCTTTATTTGAAAGCAGTTTTTCTGGGGTGTCAAATTCTTTGATTTCACCACAGTCTAATACTAAAATTCTATCACTATCCATAACTGTATCTAATCTATGTGCAATAGTAAGAATAGTTCTATCTTTAAATTCTGATCTTATAGTGTCTTGAATAATACTATCGGTTTCGACATCAACCGCAGCAGTTGCTTCATCCAATATCAAAATCTTAGATTTATTTAAAAGGGCACGAGCCAGGCATATTAATTGACGTTGGCCAACAGACAAATTTGAACCATTCTCCTTAATCTCAAGACCCAAATATCCAACATCATTGTTTTCGTTATCGTCATCAGAATTCTCTTTTATCATCTTTTGCAAGTGAGGTTCCAAATGAGCTAAACGGATTGCTTCAAATAATTCCTCATCTGAAAATTTATCAAAAGGATCTAAATTCAACCTAACAGTACCTTCAAATGCATGAGCATCTTGTGGGATGATGGAAATATGAGATCTCAAATCACGTAAGCCCATTTTCGTAATATCCATACCGTCAATGATAATAGTACCTGTAATAGGCTCTAATAAACGGAATAAGGCCAATGTTAACGATGATTTACCAGCACCTGTTCTTCCCACAATACCAACTTTCTCTGATGGTTTAACTTGGAATGAAATATTCTTTAAAACAGGATCTAACGTTTCTCTATATCTTGTTGAGTAATCGCGGAATTCAATGCCACCATTTTGAGGCCAGTTCT
Source organism: Monosporozyma unispora (assembly GCA_003708525.3). Taxonomy (NCBI): domain Eukaryota; kingdom Fungi; phylum Ascomycota; class Saccharomycetes; order Saccharomycetales; family Saccharomycetaceae; genus Monosporozyma; species Monosporozyma unispora. The sequence continues at coordinate 71,805 of PPON03000016.1, read as the reverse complement.
CATCTGGACAATAGCCTTCGACAATCAATTCACCTTCATTTGGAAGATCAGAATATTCTAAGATTCTTTCTACGGAGATTACACCATTTTCCAGTAATACCGATGATCTAACAATCCACGTTAAAGAAGTGGTAATTTGTAAGACATAATTCATCAATAGACCAACCATACCAGCTGACAAAGGAGAATCTGTCCTTAAAGTAAGTAAAGATAATAAAGCAGTAGCCAAAATTGTAATAGCACCAATTGTTTGTAATCTAATAGATAACCATCTATTTGTTGACCTATAATTGAAAATACAATTAATATTAAATTGAATTCTATCGTTGTTCTTGTAACTGAATAAAGCATAATGTTGGTATGCTTTAACAACAGGTAAACCTGTGATTGTCTCACCAATCAAAGCAATGACTGGTGAATATGAGGTACTAGTTAATCTCTTTAGTTCCCGGGATTGAACAATGAAAAGCCTTTGGTAATAGATATAAAACACCATTAACACTAACGAAAGAACCAAAAATAATGGAAGAGAAACACCAACTAAAACAATAGTAACAAAGCAACTCATAATTGATTGGAAAAATGCCATTAAAATATGTTGTAAATTGGTATCCACCATATCCATATCGGATGAAAATCTATTTAGAATCCTACCAATAGGAGTTGTGTTGAAAAATTCCATTGGACTGTAGATAACTGCTACTGACATGGAGTCGTATAGTTTTTTGGAGGCTCTGATAGTAGAATACAAAAGTAAAATAATGGTTCTTGATGTGTTAAACCCAACAGTGGATAACCCAATTAATGCATAGATCCCAACAAATTGTAGAACATTTTCGTTCTTCCCAGTGGCTTGGTTCTTCTCAGACCAATATTTTAACCAGAAAGTTTGAGTTAGATCTAAAAGTCTTGCTATTAAAGTGAATATGAAGAACCCAACAACACCTAATATACCACAGGCCCTGGCATATGCAATATATACAGACATTTTCACACGACCAACCTGACTCTTTTCTTCGGTCTGACCAGATTTATCTTCAGGGTTTGATTTTTTTACAAAAGGTTCAGGTCTTAGCGTAGCTAAGGAAGCCTTTCTAGAAGAAACTTCGTGTTCAAGCAATGCTTCGATATCTTCCTCGTCATAATCTTCTTGAAGATCGACAGTAGAAGGTTTTGCAGTGATACTAGGAGTAGCACTTTGTGTAGGATTGGAACCAAATTCTCTAAATAATTTTGCTAAAATTGGCGTAGTACCATCATCACGTAATGCAGTTTCGTATGAGCCTTCTTCGACGATACGACCATTTTCCAAAGCATAAATTCTTTGAGCATGTTGTAAGACACTGATTGCATTTGTGGTTAAAATAACAGTTTTATTTTTCAATAATCCATTATCTTCATCAAAAACTAGCTCGATAATTTTCTTACGAACACCAGCATCAACTGCAGATAAAATATCATCTAATAAGTAAATGTCGGCTCTTGAATAAATAGCTCTTGCTAATGATACTCTTGCCTTTTGACCACCTGATAAAGTGATACCTTTTTCACCAACTAAAGTTTCGTCACTATTTGGAAGGGATTTCAAATCAGCATTTAACTGGCAAGCTTCTAAAGTTAACTTATAGTAAACTTCATCGTATTTATGACCAAATAAAATATTGTTCCTAACTGAGTCATTCATAATCCATGCTTCTTGAGGACAGTAGGCAATTGAGTCGCCTCTAATAATAACTTTTGGCGGAATTTGAGATTGTGAACCACTAATACATGGTAGTTCACCTAAAATGGCTTTCAATAAAGTAGATTTACCTGAGCCAACCTTACCAATAACACAAGTCATTTTACCCTTTGTGGCTTGAAAGTAATCAATATTTTCAAGGGCTACTTGGGTGGTATCCATTTCAGCTTCTTCGTCAGGACTGGAAGCTTTGTCATTTTTGGTGTGTGGCATTTTAAACAAAAACGTAGCATTAAGGACTTCAACGACAGGAGTTGTACCTTTGCCATCATTTGAGGATGATGAATTTTTAATATGCTCGATAAATGAAGTGTCTAAATCTTCACTGGTTAAGAATTTTTGAACTCTGTCTAATGAGACTTTTGTGGTGATGACAGAAAAGATAATTTGAGGTATTGAAGAGATGGCACCATTCAAAATGACTAATAATGAAAGTGAAGGAAAGATTAGTTCTGGGGATAATGGAACATCATTGAATAAAGCATATACGGCAAAGGTGAAGCATGTGACCAGGATAGGAACACAATTCCAAGCCAAATAAATTAAATTACTTGCAATACCGATTTTCTTTAAATTTTCTAACTCTAAATCATTACGAATATGATCTAATCTTTTTAGCATAGGTTCTTCCCAAGAATATAATTTCACTGATTTAATTGAACTTAATACTTCATTTGTTGCTTTCACTCTGGCATCATTATATTTCATTTTCAACATAGATAGAGATCTAACTCTTCTAGATAATAAACTATTCACAGGAATCATGATAACCATAGGGATAATACCGGCAAAGATGGCATTACCTAGTAAAATGTAAAGAGAAAATAAGACCACTACAATTTGAATTGGAGCACCAATGATACTTTGGGCATTTTCAAAAAATCTTTGTAATCTAAGAACATCAACTGCAACATAATTTATAACATCACCAGTAGAGAACTCATCTTGACTTGAGGCAGTTAAACGTAATGCCTTTTGATAAATTAAAGCAGCCATTGAACCTCTAATACCTAAACCGACTTGGAAAATAGTAATATAAAATTGATTGTTTAATAGTGTTGATGAAAGGTTTATTAAAAAGATGGCAAATGCCATAAATAAACCGTTGATAGCAGGAACCTCAGTTTCATCAAAATTGAACCCCATGATTAAGAATCTTAGAAATTGAGGTTGAATAACAGTTAAAAGATCATTTAAAGATTCAAATGAAAAAGAGATTAACATCTTATCCCAAAATGTTTTCCAAATTGCATACAATAAAGAATTTGAATTATCCCATTTTTGTTGTTCCCAATTTTTTTCCAAGATTTTGGTAATCTCAACAATGTTAATATCAACTGGGGGTAATGGTAGGTTATTTGGATCTTTGATTGTTTTATTCTCGTAAGTTTCCACAATAAAGGAATTCATCCAAGTGAAAAATAAGTTAGAGAAAATATGATTTGTAGGGTATAATTGATTTGATTCAAAAAATTCATTTAATCCTGTCCATGGTTTAAAATTATTGGATAGATAGATCAAAATATTAAGTGAGTTACATAATAATAACACTTCGAAGATTGTAGAATATGGACCTTTGGTTAAGTTGAATTGTTCATCAGGATAATGGAAATATTTTTGACCTAAATGATATAAAGTGAAAATAATTTGACATAAATAGTAAAACATTTGACTCCCAATGGAACAAATACTATAGAAGTAGACCATATATTGTGTTGGAAATGAAACAAATAAAACAAATATAATATTTGTAATAAGGGCTATATTTGTTATCTTTAAATTATCATTTGAATATAATTGACATGAAAGAAGAACAAATTGTAATGAAATAGTAGACAAATGCAGTAAATGTGATTTTGAAATTAATCTGAACTTAAAACAATTGGTTCGTACATTGGAGGGGACGGTTTTGGATCTAAATAATCCAATGAATTGTATGACACCAAAGAAAATAAATATTGCGCCTTGAATTGCATAAATTAATGCCAAAAAGCAGGGATTCAAAGCATTTGTATGATTGTCAATATAGGGTAAAAACCCATTGGGACAACTGGTAACGTTATAATCAATCATACTTTGATGATTGGTTTGTTATTTGTTTTTTTCAGCCTGTATATATGAATTCGGTGTTTTAGATATTGCAGTTCCTTTCTCTTTCTTTATATAAACCTTAATTTTTTACTCATCTCTAAAATTTCAAAACTTTCAAAATGTAGACCCAGCGGGGCCGCGGAGATCAAGTAATATCCATTCCGTCTCACATTGATAAATGAGAGTTTATTAAAGAAAATGTTATGACAGGATGCCAGTAACTAACGGATATTAAGGGAAATTATTACATTGACATAGTTTTAATAGAAATAAAACTTTATCCAATTTAAGAAATTCAAATTTGTAAAACGGAGAAAGATCAAAATAATAAATAAATAACTCATCATTTTAAGAGGAAAGATATATAGTTTAAATAAATAAGCTAGTAAAAATAAATAAATAATAAATATAAATATACAAGTGCGGTAGGAGAGGGAGGGGTAAGGAAAAAAAAAATAAAAAATCATAAACACGGGTTTAAAATTAAAACTAAACTGTTTATTTGGCAGCAGCCTTTAAGTTTTTAATATGATTTAAAGCAGAACCGGCCTTGAACCATTCAATTTGTTCATTGTTAAAAGTATGAGTCAATTCAACATTGAATGGCTTACCACCTTCTGGATGAACCACCATGGTAACGTTTTTACCTGGAGCAAATTCATTCAAACCAATAATATCAATCTTATCAGTTGGGTTAATCTTATCATAATCAGCAGGATTCTTGAAATTTAATGGTAATAAACCTTGTTTCTTTAAGTTAGTTTCGTGAATACGAGCAAAAGATTTAGTAATAATGGCAAATGAACCCAAGAATCTTGGTTCTAAAGCAGCATGTTCTCTGGATGAACCTTCACCGAAATTTTCATCACCAATGACAACCCATTTAATACCTTGATCTCTGTAATCTCTACCAGTATCTGGAACACCCTTATATTCACCAGTGTAAACATTTCTTACATTATTAGCTTTACCATTTTCAGCATTAATGGCACCAATCATATAATTATTTGAAATATTCTCTAAATGACCTCTGTATTTTAACCATGGACCAGCCATTGAGATATGATCAGTGGTAGTCTTACCTACAGCTTTAATTAAGATTGGCATATTTAACGCATCTTTACCATCCCATGGTTTAAATGGCTTTAATAATTGTAAACGTTCAGAAGTTGGTGACACGATAACATCAACGGCATCACGATCAGCTGGTGGAGCTTGATAAGTGTTAACACCAGCATCATAACCATTTTCTGGTAACCCATTACCGAATGGAGCCTTTAATTTAAATTCTTTACCATCTTTATCCTTTAAAGTATCAGTTAATGGATTGAATCTTAAATCACCAGCAATGGCTAACGCGGTGACAATTTCTGGAGATGCAACAAAGGCATGAGTATCTGGATTACCATCATTTCTAGAAGTGAAATTTCTGTTATAAGAAGAGACAATAGTGTTTTTATCACCCTTCTTGATATCTTGTCTATCCCATTGACCAATACATGGACCACAAGCATTAGCAAGAACAATACCACCGAATTCTTGGAAAGTCTTTAATTGACCATCACGTTCAATAGTGGCTCTAATTTGTTCAGAACCTGGAGTGACAGTGAAAATAGATTTAGCCTTTAACCCATGAGATGCGGCATCTTTAATGATGGAAGCAGAACGAGACATATCCTCATAAGAAGAATTAGTACAAGAACCAATTAACCCGACTTTAACTTCTAATGGCCATTTATTTTCAATGGCCACATCTTTTAATTTTGAAATTGGAGTGGCTAAATCTGGAGTGAATGGACCATTAACATATGGTTCTAAAGTATTTAAATCTAATTCAATAACTTCATCATATTCACAACCTTCATCAGCGGATAATAAATCCTTTTGGTATAATTTAGCGAAATCTGCAATCTTACCACGTTTAGTGGCATGTAAATAATCTTCCATTGATTTATTAAATGGGAAAACAGATGTGGTAGCACCGATTTCGGCACCCATGTTACAAATAGTACCCATACCGGTAGCAGAGAAAGTATCAACACCTTCACCAAAATATTCTACAATCTTACCAGTACCACCTTTCACAGTAGTAATACCAGCTAATTTTAAGATAATATCCTTTGGAGAAGTCCAGCCATTCATTTTACCAGTTAATTTAACACCAAGAATCTTTGGAGCTTTTAATTCCCATGGTAAATCAGACATAACATCCACAGCATCAGCACCACCGACACCAATGGCTAATTGACCTAACCCACCAGCATTTGGAGTATGGGAATCTGTACCAATTAAAAGAGCCCCTGGGAAGGCATAATTTTCAAGAACAATTTGGTGAATAATACCGGAACCAGGTTTCCAGAACCCAATATTATATTTAGCTGAGGCAGAGGCTAAGAAATCATAAACTTCTTTATTTAAATTAATGGCTCTGGTTAAATCCTTTTCACCCCCGACTTGTGCTTGAATTAAATGATCACAATGAATTGTGACTGGTTTGGCCACTTGTGGTAACCCAGCAGACATAAATTGTAAGATAGCCATTTGTGCAGTAGCATCTTGACACGCAACACGATCAGGTCTTAATTTTAAATATGAGATACCACGTTGAATATCTTGTTCGTGTGGATTATCTAAATGTGAATAAAGAATCTTTTCAGCATAAGTTAATGGTTTACCATTTAATCTATCTTTCACAATTTTTAGATTTTCCACATTTTGTTTATAATTAATAAAAGAAAAATCTTCTAATAAATTTTGATTAACTTTTGAATCTCTTGTTAAATTTGATACGGTAGCTAAAGTACGACGTAATGGAGTCTTCAAAATATTTGAAGATCTAGCAGACAACATTATGTAAAAGATTGTTATTTTGTAATCTTATCTTATCTTATCTTAATTCTCAAAACCAAAATCTAATAAAATAATAAATGAATAAGATAGAAAGTAAAGAAAAGTAGAGAAAGTTGTTATTCAATTAAATATATCTATATATATATTTTATTATTTCAAATAACCAATTGCAGATAGACTAAAACAATCGGAGAATACCAAGCTTTAATAAAACAGACACAAAAAGGATCCAATCAATCAATTATTAACAGTTAATTAAATATTAAAGAAACATCAAATCAGAGACTACTTCTTTACTAAAAAAAAAAAAGAGACGACAACAGTTTGCAAACGAAATATCTCGAGAGAACAATAGGCGGAGGACTCAGCAAACAATAGAGAATGGTCCTTTTACAGTGTGTTTTTTTTACCACCAATTAAAAAGCGCATGATAACTTTCCCTTAATTTTCATTAGAATTATTCCTTCCGTCCGCATGACCTTTGCCGAGTTCTCGGCCTGACACTATTGTAAGTGGGCCGCGTTCTCGGCGTAAAACTACTTCCCCGAGATGTCGGGGAAGCCACAAGTCAGGGTAACCCTCGTGTACGTCAGTATAATATAAAGTACATCTAAATATAAAAGAGAGGGAAGAAGCGATATAATAAAACGATGAGTATATTAGAAGACGTTTAAATAAAGAATATATAAAGTTATAAAGGGCAAAATGACAAAAGAGTAATGAATATATATGTGTTTGTTGTGTTAAGAGATAGTATATTATACTCTTAAATATGAGGTAACAGTTTCTAATGTTTCATCATCAGAACTTAGTCTTGGACTATATTTACTCTTATTTAATCTGTTTGTCTTAGATTGTTGTAAAGATTTAATATCATTTGTCATTGTATGTGACATAGTAGTATTTATCTTTACACTTGGAATTCTAATATTATTACCTAAATTGGTCTTACTAGTAGCAGATGTGGTCTTAATAGTTCTGATGGTAGTTCTTAATAAGATTCTAGATTGCATCGTTGAAGTTGTTGTTGTTTTGTGTGTGTGTGTTGTTTGTAGTTGTTTTGTTTGATATTATTATTATTATATATTACAAATAAATAAGAAAGAAGCCATTGAAATTCTGGAAAGTTTACCAACTTCCCATCCCTTTATATATCCAAGATTTCTCATGAGCTTCCAATTTTCAATATATCAAATATTCTTACAAAGGGATCTCTCGGAAAGATGGAAACTGCCTTCTCATCCCTGTCAAATGACTCAAATCCTTTAAATTAGATTATACCATTATTAATATTTCGTGACATATTATTGTATCTATTATTAAATTACAGATCATTTCTATTGTCTCACAGGTAATATCAAATCATGCTATATATTTCAAATCTATTGTAATATCTTATCAATCTATTGTGTGGCTTATCTTTGACCATTTAAATCTGATTACTGTCAATTTATTTAGTCTAATTAAACCCACCTGTTTTTTGTCCATTTCTCCGAATGGCTATATAAAAAACTTCATATTTCAGAAAATTCCGTCGGTCCCTTAAAAATAATTCCAAGATTCCGTTAATGCGAAGACGCGTAATAATTTCATAACAATAATCGCTTAAAAGTAAGTAGAGCTTTATTGTTACTATGAAAAAACTATTATTAATATTATTATTATTATTATTATTTAAGTATATGCATGAATCATTACGTAGAGATAAAAGATAAAGATATGGATAAGAATCAAATTATCTTTCATCTAAGGGATTGGTACCAGATGATGTATTATTTGTTCTTGGTTCAATTTCTAATGATAATTGATATTGAATTTCAATATGTGGTACTTCTTCTAATGAAGTCTCAATCATGGTTTGAATATCATCAAATCTTTTCAATTTATAGTGAACTCTTTTAAAACTTAATATCTCTTCAATAATATCCACAATCTTAGTACGTTTACCAAAATTTATGATATCTTTATTCTTGTGTAAATAATCTGAATTACCGGCAATAGTAAAAGTTAAATCAGATAAATAAACACCAAAAAATGGAACACATGCAACATCTTTCATACCACGTAATTGTGCTCTATAATTATAAAAATTTCTCTTTGAATCCATTAAATTATTTAATGCACTTAAAATCTTGGTAAAATTTCTTGGTATGGTCTTCCATGTCTTTTTCAATCTATAAATTGGTGATGAATATAATGCAGAAACAATAGCTGTCATTGATGAATAATTATTTAATTCTTTACAATGTTGTGCTACCATAATGAAAAATTGAATATATCTTGATCTTTTCTTAACATCATGTTGTTTCACAATAGAATATGAAACATAATTGGTTAATGAATTTGCATTCATAATAAATTTCGATATATTTATTGATCCACCCATATTACCATATTTATTACCCCAGGCTCTATCAAGACATTCAAACATTGATATTCTTAAATATAATTCATGTTCTAAAATGGTTAATTGAGATGCAAACACATATGGATCAATATTTAATAACTTTAATTTTTTCAATCTAATTAATGCTGCTGGTCCATTGAAAAATGAATTTGCAAGACTACTTGCACCACCTCTCTTATTTGAACCATTTTCATCTTCATAAATATCAATATCTTCTGGTTTTAATCCATTAGATCCCTTTGTCTTATTATGGTTATTATGATTATTATGACCGTTATTATTATGACCGTTATTATTGTTAGTATCATTATTATTATTGTTATCATCATTTGAATTTTCTTTGCTTGTATCCACTGGATCACTAATTAAATTCTCTTTGATCTTAATTAACAGTTCTTCTGCACCTGGGATACCTTCATTAATTGCTAATCGAGCAAATTCCTCTAATGAGGAAAGACCAGGTTCTAAATAATATGGTGTCCAATATTGTTGTAAGAAAGTTTTCATAATGTTAATTACACGACATTTAATTGGATTCAATTTATTTTCAATCCATGTATTGTATTCATCAAAATTTAATTCCTCAGGTGGATATAAATTATAACGATAAATTAAACCATAAAGAAATTCCTTTGTTGGCATTATACTTCTAAATGAAATTAACATTATAACATTAAATGATGGATCAATTACTTCATGACTTGTTAAATGTTCCATTAATGCCACTTTTGTACCACCTTTAATTTGATCTTTATTATCATAAATTAAATCAAAATCATATTCACTTTGTAAATACCATTCAACATTATAATTATGTCTAATCTTTTTATTACCAATTGTAGTACGTTGTTTTTTCATCTTATTCATTACATTTGTGGAGGATTCATCATCTTCATCAACTTCATCCTCTTCATCTTCACCAACAAAATCTTCATCTTCATCTTCATCCTCTTCCCCAGCCTCGGTGTATGAATCATCAGAATCAGATTCTGAACTATAATTAAACCATGTATCTTGTTCACCCTTTAATAATTCCGTAGTTAAATCATTTTTCATCATTCTTGCAGCATAATTTAACAAATTTTCTCTTTCTTCAATTAATTGTTCCACAATAGCACATGATAACACAGTAATCTCAATATATTTTTCACATGAGACAAGGAAATCTTCAGAAAGATCTAAGAAATCAAGATTATTAAATTCAACATCTTGTCTAATTAAATGATTCATTAATTTTCTTGATTTTCTTTCTAGTTTTGTTGCTTGTTTATTTAATAAAATTTTTTCTAACAGAATTGGTTCATTAGAATCAATTTGATGATTTGGTCTCATTGAAGCAAAAATATATGGATCATTTAAAGTTGTATGTTGTGCTGACATAATTAATCTAATCAAAATATCATGGAAAGATTGTTTAATATCATAAAATTCACCAATAATACCAGACACTGATGCCATTGCATGCTTCAGAAATTCTTCACTTTCATGATCAATTGATTTTGGTGGATCCTTAATTAATCTTTTCAGATTAATGAAAATGGTTAAATCTAAATTTTCTAAGATTTCAATTGATGTTGTATTTTGATTAATTTGTTCATATGTCTTAGAATTTAAATTCAAAGTTCTAATGGCTCTCTTTGTCTCAGTGTTCAAATATTCTTCACTTTCTTTAACATTAAATTTTTCTTGAATTTCATTAGCAATCTTTTTCATTGATATTAATGTGTCATTGTTTAATGGACACTTCTTCTTATTATTAAATCTCTTAGATCTAGTAAAGGTTCTTAAATGTGAAGGTCGTGTACCCATCGAGGACATAGAGGCTAAAGAAACACTGTTTAGGATATTACGTTAAGAAGACCATAACATATCATTTTCTAAATGAGTAGAACTATTATTAGCACTTGGATCAGCACTCCCAGTAGGCACATTAATACCTGCAGCTAAAGCAATAGCGTTTGCCATCTTGGTTGGCAATGCACTTGCAGATGATCTTGTAGACTCAGTAGCAGAAACTTTACTATTTTCTCTAGACATACTAGATAATGCAATATTCGATGACTTAGGTTCTGACGGATATATGAATTTGGAAAATGGATTTGTCCATGAACCACCACTAAATGAAACTTGAAAGAATCTTGGTAAGATTTGAGGAATATTTTGAAATTCATTATTATTTAATACAGATGTTTGTAAGATTTGATGTAATATTTCCACATTTTTCACCAATTTAAAGAAATCATGATCAATATTTTCAAAAATGGTTCTTAATGTGGTATTTTGATGATCTGAACTTTGATTATACTTGGTGTTAAATCTACCATCATTACTTGTAATAGAAGCAAATCTGCCTGCCGTTCTTGGTGATAGCATAGCATCCATAGAATCTCTTTGTTTAGCAATTAAAGTCCCTGTGGTACTTGTACTAGCATTTCTAGCATTGATTGAATCTATAGTGTTGTTGCCCTCTGTTGGTGAGCCAGGATCTTCATTTTCTTTAGCCACTTGACTAAAATTCATCCCGGAATTATCAAAATAAACTAAAGAGTTTAAATCAATTCTTGACAATGCATTAATTATTTTTTTCAATAATGACTTAATTTTCTTGTTACATTTGGCTTGTTGAATTTGACTTGAAATTAATCTACAAGATAATTGTGTGAAAATAATCATGTTAGATAAGATTGTCATAAATTTCTTAAAATTAAAGAAATCATTCTTTAAAATCATGTCATGAGTTAATTTGATGTAGTGGAAAGTCAAATCTTCTAATTCAATCCATGTCTTGATATCCTTTGGATGATAATAGAATAAATCAGGTTTGGCCATAACAGCGCATCTAACAAATGAAGTTGGTTGTTGAGATTGACCATCAGTTGGATCAACACTTTTAGATTCTTCAACAGGTGGGGTGAGTTCTTCCTTCGATGTATCGTTGACAGCTGTATTACTTCCACTGTTCAGTATTGGAGGTGATTCAGAATTCATCATCTTATTACCATTCGGATTATTATTATTCTTTTTAATAAACCCTTCAGACAAATTTCTAGCTCTTAAATCGACAAGATGGTCATCAGATGGGAAACATTTTGGAGGTGGATTATTATTTAGATTAGCAAATTTATCTATTGTTGAGGATGAAATTGGTGGAGTCGGAATAACCGGATCATTAATACCTAATTTATTATCATTAACAGAGACCAATGGGAATTCGGAACAGTATATATCTAATTCTTTGTTGTAGTATATTAATTTATCAGATAATTGTTTGGAATCAGATGTTGGATCGTTGTTGTTAATAATCATAGGTACTGGGGTCCATGTGCTACAAATTGGACTATGAACACTGCTAATAATCATTTCGACTTCTTCTAATGACAAAATGTTAATCTTTTCATTTTTGGTTCTAATCAACCTACTGCCAGATTTGGAATCACTTCTTAGACTTGACGTAATGGATCTTTTCTTATCTTTAGGATCGACACTTGCAGTATCATTAGTTACAGTAGTATCAATGAATTTGGTATTATTTGGTAATATTAAAGAACTTCTCTTTGTAGTGGTCGTGGATGTTGCATTACTTCCAATAGAATTCTTACCCAAAGAATGAACACTACCTTGTCTTGAATAATTTGGAAACAAAGTACTACTATTTCTTCTACTATTTGTAATATTTTTATTGGTCACAGGAAGTGGTAAACTAATTACCATAGCTTCATTTTCTTCATTACCTGGTCCATAAGTAGCCATAGACGATACACTATTTTTCATTTTAAATACACAACTAACATTTTCTCTAAAAGATCTAGTAAAAGTGTTTGGGAACCAGCCTCTAATCACTTTAAAATCAGAATTTGAATTTGAGTTGTTTGTATATTGAAGAACAATGCCATCCCACCACCCACTCGGAGTCTTGGTTAATACGTAAATGGTGTCTCCTTTATGAAAGGATAGTTTAGTATCCTTATCTGAACTAGTGTTGCTACTATTGTTATTATTATTGGATGACGTAGATGATTGGGCAGATATGGATGTTGATCTAAACAAAGGTGATGTATATGAGTTAGCAGAACTAGATGAAACAGAAGAATTATGATGGTTCAAATTGAAATCATACATGGCAATGACAATATCCACATTAAATGTGTTGGCTGTAGTTGGTATACCATTGTTATTGTTGTTATTACTTGAATTTGAGTCATTATGACTGTGGACATTGTGAAGACGATTATTTAATAAGGAGTTCCGCCTTTCTATGCTCGTTGGAGGTGTGTTAAATTCATTTATCGAACTGGTAGTACTTGAATTTGTAGAATGAGAAGAAACAGCCTTTATTGGGAGGTTTAGATCCAGGGGCATAGGTGAGCCTGGTAAAACCATTTCTTGTATTTCTTTTTTATATAAACCAGCTAATAATAGATCACTTTGCAAACTGGGAATGTATTGAACCTGCAATAAATGTTACAACGTCTTTCCTGTTTATATTCTTGGCTAAAACAAAACAGTTTATTTTGTTACTGTTGAAAATAAACTGGTATAACGAGCAAATTTGTGGTTCTTGATTAAATATAAATAGCTTGTATCCAGTAAACTCAAATTTAACTTAATCTGGTAAGGATATATATATTTGGTTTGGCCTACTCCAGCTGTAATTGAATAGGTTTAGATCCTTGTCAAGTACCCCGTTTATAACACAATTTCTATCAAAATTCCAAATATTCAAAATCTTTCAATGTTAAATGTTAAATCGCCAGATTTGAGAAAAGGGAAAAACGACAATGAACCGCGCTATATAACGAATAATAACAAATAATATTAAGAGAGAAGAATAATACAATGCATTATTAATATCCCAATGTGGTAAGTAATACCGGAATATAGAACATTAAAGGAATGGAATCATTACAATCAGGAGAGAGTGTACAGTGAAATACTGGAGTAGTAAAGGAATGTAAACGGGGGAAATGGTGTGATCACAAACAAAGCAGCAAAGAATATTGAACACACTATAACAAAAAATACATAGCAAAATATAGTTAAATTAACATATCTAGCAAACATAAAACAAAAGTTAGTTTTTTTTTAGAATAAAGGTGGATTTGGGAAGGAACCCATCTCTTTAAAAATTAAAGAGTCTTTTTTGATACTTACTGAACCAATGTTTTGCATTTGAATGGATTATTTTTGCATTACTTGAAGCTTTTATCTTCATTGTTTCAAAGTATTCTTTCAATCCAAACAATCTCTCAGTACTATCAATCATTTCCTTCTCTACTAATAATTTAAATTGATCATATTGGTTCTTACTCTGTTTAACCATTCCATCATACCAATTTAACATCCTTTCTGTAATATCTAATTTATAAATTTCTCCAGAATCAAAATCAATAAGGTACTTCCCATGTGGTTTCCAAAATTCTGTAGATAAACTATAATAATCCTCTACATTTAAAGGTGTAGTAGAGAGATAAAGGGAGCTTTCAAAATATAGTTTATCCTTACCAATCCTTTTTAACACATTTCTACCATCAGCACTTAACATTTCATTATTATTAGACAGTAACTCATGATTTGTATCTAACTCCCAATTAATCTTACCCAATCCTTTCCCTTGACATTCAGGTTCTGCTGATAAGTAGAAAACTAAAAGATAAATAAAAAAAGCAAACCCACAAAAAATAAAAACTCCAAATAAAAACACGAAAAGAACCTCAACAAAATTGCTTGAAAAGTTATCTTCTGAATCTTTTTTAGTGACACCTACTTTCTTAGCATGTTTATTCCAATTAGTTGCATTTGATTCATTTATAGGTTTATTGGATTGAATTTTGGTAGATGAGATAGTGGTTTCAGAATTTGGACATTTTGACATAATAACCCCTGTGGTGATAGATGTAGGTTGATTTTTAATAACTTCTTTGAATTCCTGCAAAGTTTTTTCTCCTTCAATTTTATCAGTTGATAAAGTTTCTTTCATTTTTTCAAGTGCTTCTTTAGCTAATTTGGCCTTCTTAATCTTCCTCTTTTGGGCTCTCTTTCTATTTGCCCTTTTTTTCTTTTTATCATTACTTGAGGCATTAGTTGTATTAGCAGATTCATCTGTTTGAGAGTTTTCTTTTGTCTTACTCTTAGCCTCATTTTGAAGTTCACGACTTTTAGAAACAGAATTTGAATCGTCTTCTGAATCTAAAGTTCTCTTACCATTTGAACTAGTTTTTTGTACTGCCATAGAATTTGAAAGTTGTTCGATTTGATAATCTCTTAAAGTTGCATTGGATTCAAACCCTTCTTGACCATTAATGTCCACATCAAACAAATTTGGTTGATCTAATGATGGACCACCATTTAACAATACATCCATATGATTCATTTCACCTTGACCTAATAAACTTTCAAAATCAGAGTTTGTTTCTCCACTTGTAGAAGATAAAATATCAGATTCTTCATAAATTTGGAAACTGTATTCACTATTATTCCCCTCTGACATAATATCTTCACTTGGTGTTGGAGAACATTCTTTACCCATATCTTTTTTGTTTTGCACAATACTCCACTTATCCTCTTTAACTTCAGTCATATTTATGAGTTTTGAGGTCTTATTATATACTCGTATTGAAATGTTATCTCTAATCACACAAAGTTAACACAAAAATATTTGATTGATAAGCTGTTTTGTAATAAATTCTTGTTAAAAAAAAAGATGAAGTTAGGTTAAATATTTATAATGAATTTGATTTTTTTAAGCCGTATTAAGTTAATAACAAATATTGCTCGCTGGTGGTTAATCAATTTTTACAACCTTTGCTTTTCCCTTTATACTGTCTTTTCTCTGTGTAATTAATTAATTAGCTAATTTAAAAATGACATTGATTCATTTCAAACTTTGAAATTTTCAAAGGTACAAAAATGTGAAATAATTAAAAGAAACACGGACTTTTTTTTGTGGAAAAACAAATGTTTATTGCCCTAAACAATTTTAAAAATTGGAGTAGTTAGGTTTACAGAAAGGCCTTACCAAAAATTGGTTAAATGTTAGGGCTTGGGCCAGCCAAAAGAAAACAAGCAAAAAGGAAGTTAAAGAAGATTCGAGGATTGATTGAAAGTGAATTGAAGTAACAAACAAAGGAAGGTAGAAGCCTCTACATAGAAGACAGACAAACGTTTGGAGATTGGACAGGACTCTATTAAGATTAACAAGATTTAACTACACCTCCAAACATGCTCTCAAATCAACTAGGTAGATCGTTGATTGGGATAAATAAGAGTTGTCTTTCCCAAAGAAACTCACTACGATTCATAACATATCTACACTCGGGAGATCGTGTACGTGGTATTAAGAGAGATCCAACAAGTTATATGATAAATCCATACGGGCTGACTTATGAGACTGTACAAAAGGAGAAAGGATTAGCTACTTCAGAATTTTTCTCCAAGATAAGGAATCAGTTACCCTTGAAGAAGTATAACATAGCTGTGGATGATAATTTATTATTACAATGTTTTACTCATAAATCATTTGCTCATGGGAAAGTACCATATAATGAGAAATTGTTTATAATGGGTTCACATTTCTTAAAAGTTCAAGCTTCATTATACTCTATCCAAAATGATAATGTCAAGGATAAAGATTTTCTAATTAATGGGTTAAACTTCAACACTTTAGGTTCAAACAAAAGTAAACAGATTTTATCAGAATGCAATTTGGCTCAACTTATGGAATCCTTGGCATTAAATAAACTAATCTTTTGGAAAAAGAGAAATGTTAACGAAAGTAATGATTTTAATGGGGAACCAAAGATTGCGTCATCTGTGTTAAATTCGGTGGTAGGTGCTATCTTATTAACTAATGGTGTGGAAAAGACTACATTATTCGTTACTAATTTCTTATTAAAAAATAAGAAGGCCAATATTTAACCACATGTTATTAATAAAATCATAATTCATCCCTCACGCACATATATATATATGTATAAATATAAATATTCTAGAATAGGTCTATAAGACCATGCTGTAAATAGAAATACACATTTACCCACATTTTAATTATTTTAATAATATAGATTTAATGGATATGGATATAGTTTTAAAGATACATAGCTGTATATATAAATCATAAATTGGGATATATATGTACAGTATTAATACAAAAGTGTTCAAGTTAATGAACAAAAGTGAGTTTAATAAGAAAAGATAAATTGGATAAAGGAATACTGTTAATTGTCTCTATAAATGGTTGACTACGTTTTTTTTTTAAATTAACGTTAGTCTAAAATTGTCATCATTGGGTATTGTTGTGATTATTTGGCACCAATATGTTTTAACTGTTTCAATTTGTCCATGAAACTTTTATTTCTTGTTGGCGGGGCTTTACTAGTCATTTCCATGGTTCGGTTAGGAGTTGGAGATGAGTTAGAGATATCTTCTAATAAGGATTCTGATGTAGATAATTTAACCTCGACAACCTCTCTTTGTGTTCTTCTTTCTGGTGATGGTGTCACGGATTTCACATCAATTCTATCAAATAATAAACCTTTATTAGGATTTGATCTAATATTGGAAGAACCAGATGAGGATGTGGCAACGGTGTTATCACTTTCATCTACTAGACTTGATGAGCTATCAAAATTCTGTAATTTTTCAGCTAATCGTAGCGGTTTAACTTTTGAAGATAAATTTGGTGATAATATATGTGTAGTATCATTTTCATTGATTAAAGTTTCATCATTGGCGTTTAAGATATATTCATTTCTTGTGATCAATTCATCATTCATAATAACAGCTTTGATCTTGACCACAGAAATTAAATTACAAAAGGAAAATGATAAATCAGCAATGGACGTGTTAACGGTAATCTTTGGTAATAAGTCTTTAAAGGAGCAATAGTACCTAATGGAAGTAATTAAATGAGACAGAGATGCCTTTAGTAAAATGATTTCATTGGCAACTTCTGGGACACTGGATAATAACATTATTTCGTGAATATTCTTAGAGATTTGAAACACTTTAGTAAATAGATCTTTTCCAAATTCATCTTGGTCTCTTTGTTCATCAGAATCATTTACAATGGAATAAAGACGGGTGGTCAAATTTTGGAAATCTTTAACTAAAATCAAAGGGACATGACCAGACTTATCAATGTATTGCTTAAATTGAGAAGAGGTAGTGGTTGTAGCTTTAGGATAAGTGGAATGATCCTTTAGTGAATTCAACTCATGTTTCAATTTATTATTTTCTTCTTTCAAAGAGGCAACATCATCTTTATCAATGGTTTCGTTTTGGACATTCTTTGGTGCTTTATCTTCATGTTCAATATTTAATTCTTTACCAAAGTTCACATGAGTTAAAGGTTGGTTGAAATCAAAATCGTCTTCATCATCTGCAAAATTCTTTGATGTAGCAGAAATGGGTGGAGCCTCAAATTCAGTGGAAGATAAAGAACGGGTGGTTGAAACCTTGGTTAAACTGATGGATCTCCCTAAAGTTTCATTCAAGTCATCATCAATCTTCTTTTCAACTTCATCTTCTGAGATTTTTGTGGCTAATTTATCTTGAACACTTGTATTAAAATCTAATTCTGGTTCCTCTAAAACCTCAATTGCTTCAGTAGATTCCACTTCATTTGGCAATTTTTCTTCTTGTTCTTCTTCTTCATCTTCATCAGAGGACCAATCGATGGAAGCCTTCATTGGAATAATAACAGTTTGTTGAATAGCATCATCATTATTATTACCTTCTTTTTCATGAGGTGGGGTAGAATCTTTCAATGGAGTGCTGGTTTCTGTAATTGATTCTTTACTAATGTTATCATCTTCAGATTTTTCCATATCATTTAATTCAATATTATCATAGCCACGTCTTTCAATTTCTTGAGCAAGATCGTTTAATAAATCATTAAATCTCTTTTCAGCTAAAGATGATAATTTCTCTCTAGCTTGGTTTCTTTTCTTATGGAATTTGTCAATTGGTCTCAAAGAAGAGCCAAGTTCACCACCATTACCTGTAATTCTTCTTTGTAATTCATCATGGACATCAGTACTTAATTCGAAGAATTGTATTTGATTTAATCCAGATAACTTAGAACGTGCTCTTTCAATAGAATTGTTTTGTCTTTCGAAATCAAATTCGTTTCTTTTCGTGTTTGTGACACTAAAATAATTTTGGATGTCTTTATAATGCTGGTTAAAGGTCACCATGTGGTCAATTGTCATGGTTAGAGTGGTTGTCTTTGACTGGTTTTCTTAAATTAATGTTCTAAATTATAATTAAAGACTTGTGTTGTTAAATGAAAACAAATTAAATATTATTTTGAAATGGAATTATCCTTAAAACTAAAATTGATAATAAATAATGTGATATCTTTATCTTTAATTTGAAGGAAACGCGTCTTGAGGATCTGTGTTTTTTTATTCTTTTCTTTCAAGATTTGAATCCATTATTTTTTTTGGCGTCGGTTTTTTTTTCTTACGCGTTTGTGTCACCAAAAAAAGAGATAGCGAATTTTCCAGATATGGATGGGTTAACTACAAAATCTGAGTTATAGTATAAGATATATTGCAATATATGTTATATAGTGAAGATTATACGTGACATGGATAAGTTAGGATAGGATTTGAATAGGTTATAATAGTTTACAGGTGGGAAAAATGGGAACAAAAAGTTTAAAACGAGTAAATCACCTTAAGAAACCTTTCTTCTTCTGTGGAACAGGAGAAGCTTGACTCATTTGAGATGAAATAGACATTTCTAATTGATGTTTCTTTTCTTCTAAAGCCTTCAATTGTTTCAACAATTTATCCTTCATTTCTTTATGTCTAGCAAATAATTCAGTTTCAGATTTTTGTAGCTTCTTTTCTTTTTCATTAACTTTTTGTTGGAAGACAG
Organism: Monosporozyma unispora; assembly: GCA_003708525.3. Classification (NCBI taxonomy): domain Eukaryota; kingdom Fungi; phylum Ascomycota; class Saccharomycetes; order Saccharomycetales; family Saccharomycetaceae; genus Monosporozyma; species Monosporozyma unispora. Next base: position 51,835 of record PPON03000016.1, on the reverse strand, counting down.
ATTTCATTTCACTTTCTAGTTTAGCTAATTTAGCTTCATGTAATTTTTGTTCTTCTTCTTGTCTGGCCAATGGATCGAATTCTTTAAATACAGAATTATCTTGTTTAATACCTAAACCGATTAATTTATTGGATCTATAATTTTCATATAATACATTATTAGTCTTCTCACGTAACTCTTCTAAATATTGTCTAATTAATAAGTCACGTAAATAGTTGAAATCAGAATGTTTGGAATTTTCAACCTCAATAATCCCCCATGGATATTGACGACCTCTAACAGTTCTATTTGGATCTTGCGGATCTTGAATAAAATCATTAGAACCCACAACAGCATATGGTAATGTTTCATATAGTTTATTAGCCATTTCTCTAGTATCATTGTCATCTAATTTATACACTGGTGGCTGGAATATGTTAATTTGGTGATCTGAGATTTGTTTCATAATGGTGGTCTTAAATAAAGTAATCTCTTCATCTAACATTATATCAGATTTGGCAATCACTGGGATCAAATTACATTTCTTATAGATTTGAGAACAAAATTCTAAATCTAATGGTGTTAGACAATGTCCCGTTGGCTCAATGAAATATAAACAAGCATGGATTCTCATATCATCAAAACTAGTTCTATTGATTTTGTTTTCATAATCTAAATATTGATCAAATCTACGATTGATTTCATTAACCACAGGAGTCCAAGCATTAGTGTTGTTAATGTGACTACCAAAACCTGGAGTGTCAACAACAGTTAACTTTAATTTAACACCATTTTCTTCGATAAGAGCAGTCTTAGTTTTAATCTTCACTAATTCACCATCACTGTTTTCATTAATGTCGTCATTATTGGTTTCTTCATCATTCCCTGCGATAGAATCATTAAATTCCTGATTGAAAAGAGAATTGATTAAAGTGGTTTTACCTAAACCTGGCTTACCAACACATAAAACATTGAAATTAAACCCATTTCTAATAGACTTTCTGTGCCATTGTTTAGGAAGATTAGCAAAACCAACATAGTTAGTAATTTGTCTTTTAACAATCTTCAAGTTTGGTTGAGATGGTAGTACTTGACCCTCGTTTCCTTTGATATGTAAAGCTTCAATTTCATCATTAATAGAAGCACCATGGTCATCATTTTGTACTCTAACATGAGAATCTTGTGGAGACATAGGTTCTTGTTTAATTGACGCATCTTGGTGGTGCGATTCTGCAATAGAATGAGCATCTTTATTTTGGTTAACAGCACCATTTGGTGGAAATGGAACACCAGAGAAACTGGATTCCTCTCTCTTAATGGAGGTTTGGTCTTCTGGATAACTCATTGTGGACTTATTGAGTGTGCTTGAAGAGATTGAGCTTATTCTGATTATGATTCTGTTTGTGATCTATGATCTTCTTTGAGGCCTGTTTTTAAATTTTTGGATCAATTATTTATTTCAAAATTGAAAACAGTACACAAAATTGAAAAAGGGGGGTAACCTTTTGTGGTAATAGTAATTAGTTAAAAGTCCCTATTATGGAATAAGATTCTTATAAATCCAACTTAAATTAATTGAAACTAAATTCTTAACATCTAATAAGGTGTTCGGTAAGTTCGGAAGCATTTTTAGGTTCTTTGAGAGAAATTTTTTCTAAATTTAATGAATTGTTTTAAAATTCCGATTTTGATCAGTAGTTCTTAATATAAAATTTACCTACTAAAAATAAACAAAAGTGTAAAAGTAATATTAACAATGCTAATCCAAATGAATTATTTAATCCCACTTACCAATGATGGGTTTCAACTAAATATTTATCTAATGCACTAAATAATTTCTTAATTTCATGACGAGAAACACCTTCTCTCAACATAACAATTTCTATTGGGATTCTTCCATTAAAATATTTTAATAATCTTTTGAACAAAATTTGAATATCTGGTGGTTGATTTGATATACATTTGTATAACCATCTCTTTTCTAATGCTGTGACTCTTTCAGGCTCTAAAATAATTGTATAATCTTGTTGTAAATCTGGATCATCAAATTCGAAGTGGTCTTCAGTGGGATTTCTTTCTCTGCCCTTGATGTTAAGAAGATCATCTTTATCCTCTTTATCTAAATTCTCCATATCATTTAACCGTTTTTCAAAATGTTGGGATGACTGCATAGCTGCATCTCTAGCCTTTACAGTAGCCATTCTTTTCCTATTCAAAATTTTTTCTCTTTTCTTCTTGAAACCTTCATTTTCTAACTCTTCATCAACAGCTATCTTAATCCTTTTATCAATTCTAATAAAGACAAATGTTAGCATTTGACAAACATAACCATGTCTCAACAACCAGCTTAATACATTAAGATAAACACCCTTATGCTCTTTACTTGGAATCAAAGACCCAAATGGTTTAGGACCTTGTTTGTTTAATTGTAAGAATTTATTATTATCACCATCATCCACATCAGATAATTTATTCAGAAAATAACTTAATGATGGTAGAGCACTGAATTTCTCTTTAAAAACGTGTTCATCTTTTGGATATGAAACTCTTAATGAGGTTAATGGAGATACAATGTATGTGTTTTTCGAACTTAATGGTATAATAACTCTAGCATGTCTCCAATAAATTAGATGTAACGCACATGACCGAAGTATTTCAGATGTTATAGAACTTGATTCAATTTGTAACGTCTCTACAATAATATGATGATATGTGTTTAGTGGTGTTGTGGGTTGTACATTCTTTACAATTTGCCCCAAAATGATTTTATTAATATCATTTGAACCGGATGAATGTGCTGAATTCTCCAAATTTTTTAGAATATTCTGTGGTTCGTCAAGTAATAATAATGCATAGTTTAAAATGTCTTCATCTGTATTGAAAAAATCATCATCCATCTCATCTTGATTTAATTGTGATTGAGTTTGTGTTTCTGTTTTCATTGTAAATGGGTTCACAGATTTCCTTAAGAACTTATTATTTGTTACAGTACTTAAAAACGAATTGTTTAAAATTGGATTTATTTTATAATCTGGTAAATGTTGAAATTCATTTTGTCTTGGAATTTGTAAAGAAACCATTCTACCATTAAGATTTACACAGGCAATTTCATTCTTATGAATTTGATCTACACATTTGGTTAATGATTCTGCTAATGTAGATTTAGACAATATTCTTTCATATAAATATTTACCCTTTTCTGCTGGGGATTTCAATGATTGATACAAACTAGAATTCTTCATCACATTTTCCTTCTCTCTCATTATAATTTCACATTCATCTGAAACATAATTTGATTTGGATTGTAAATATCTTAATAGAAGAGCCAGTTTAGCAACAACTTGTTGATACATATCATCAATACGTTCATTATACTCAATTAATGGTGGATTTAAAACAAAACAAACATGGAACATATTCATACTCTTATTCAAATCATGAATTTCTAATTCATTATTCTCTAAATCATCTCTTTCGTTATCTAAATCTAAAGATTCATGAATTTCAGATAATGCAGCAGAACCAGATAATTTATTTGTTGTATCTTTAGTATTTTTAGAAGATGAAGATAATGATGTACCTTTCCTACTACGTGCTGCTGAAGAAGAACCGGATGTACTTTTTTTAGAAGAAAGATGTTTTTTATGTTTAGACTTCCTCCATTTTCCCTTTGAATCACTATGAATTGGTAGCCCTAAAAAGGCTAATTGATCAATAGTGAATTCAAATTTAGTATTACAAAGTTCTCTATCAGGGCAGCAAAATTCTGCAACAAATTCTGAATTGAAACCAAATATCTTATCAATATCTTGAAAATTTTCTTCAGTAAAGAAGACTTCATTAACGCTAGATTCTGTAACATTTTCTTCATCTTCATCATCATCTGCATTATAAGAATCATTTTCATTAATCTTATTATTATTATCATCATCACTGTCATCTTTTTTATCGAATAACTTTAACAATTGATCACCAGTAATTACACTATTCCCTGCGGTCAAATTATTATCACTTTCACTGATGTCATCATCATCATTCAATAAACTATCATCCTCACTGGAGGAATTGTTATTATTATTAGTATTGTTATCAGGAAGTGAGGCTATAGAATATTCGGAAGAGAAGGATTCATCTACATAATCTGTAGACAATTCACTTTCACTCAACCCTTCACTGGAAAGCCATGATTTAGTCTCTGAACTACTAGATGACGATATGGAGGATAAACTTGATTGTGAAGACATTGTTTTCAAAGATGTTCTACTTCTTATTGAAGACTCTAAATCTAATCTAAAATCTGATGTTGGCGTGGTTTGATTCCCATGTCTTCTCTTATCTCTATATCTATTAACCATTTGATTAACTTTAGTTTTCTTAGGTTGTGGTGATTTAGTAGTGGCATATTTCTTATTTGTAGTCATTGAATATGTGGAAGTCAAAGTTTCAATGGCATCAATTTTGGCTGGTGGATATGAATAAACCATTAATGGACCCGAATGGGTCGAGATGGTTAAGTGGACACCTAATAGATATGAATTGGGTAAATATTCACTCATCTTTAAATTGATCTTGTCACTTGACTACTTTTTTTGGAATGATTATATTTATTTAAAGATTGAGTTAAAGTTAACTTTAAAACATTTAAATTTGAAAACATCTTATTAAAACTAATATAATCAAATGGATCAAGAATAAAGAGGAAAGTAAGATGAACACAGACAATTTTGAATACCTTTATCAATTGACGAGTAATTTAAGTGATGAATCACGTAATACAAGACAAGAGACTGATAAGATTGAATTATTATTAAAACGTGTAGCCAAACAATCCACAATTTCATATGAGCAATTATCCACTACAGTGAAGCCTGATACAATACAACGATATAATGAGGAGGTTAACGATAAAGATGAAGTACAAAAGTTGATCGAGGCAAATTATAAATTAATTTACGAGATTGAACAAGAAGAATATTTGAATAAGAAATTCTTGTTGATGATTGAAAATGTTAAAGAACAATTGCAATCAATTAAGAATTATATCATAGAGATTAAATTGACTCGTGAACAAGATTTAGAGAATTTCTTATATGAAAATATTCATAGTAAGAGTAAGATTATGGAAAGTAATACTAAAGATTTGAAATTGAAAAATGAGTTAAGTGAGGAAAGAATACAGAGTGAAGTGATTGATAAATTTAGAAGTTTGTATCGTGAGTTGAAATCGAACACAGCATTACAAGAGAGAGAGGATAAAAAACCTTTTCTCACTGCTCTTGAGGATGAAATCAATGAAATAGAACAATTATATAATATGAATTTAAGATAGTTAATTTTTTAAGAATGAGTGAATACATTTAATGAGACATGATAGTTTATTGTTTATTTGTTTATTTAATATTTATATATAATAATGGTATATGCTTGAATAGAGGAGAGGATTACATAGATTAGTCGACTTCTTCAACGGTTGGACCTTCAGCTTCTGGAGCTGGAGGAGCACCACCGGCTGGGAACCCACCTGGAGCAGCACCTTCTGGAGCACCACCAGCTTGGTATAATTTGGTCATGATTGGGTTAGCAATGGCTTGTAAGTCCTTTAATTGATCATCGAATTCTTCCTTGGTAGCAGTAGTGTTAGCATCTAACCAAGCAATGACTTCATCAGCCTTCTTAGTCACAGCTTCCTTATCAGCTTCATCGATCTTGTCACCAGCTTCAGAGATGGTATTCTTTAAAGAGTAAGTGATAGATTCTAATTGATTCTTAGAGGCAATTCTTTCAGATTCCTTTTCATCTTCTTCCTTGAACTTTTCAGCTTCAGAGACCATTCTTTCAATATCTTCCTTTGATAATCTACCTTTATCGTTAGTAATAGTAATCTTATTAGATTTACCAGTACCCTTTTCCACAGCAGAAACGTTTAAGATACCATTAGAATCGACATCAAAGGTAACTTCAATTTGTGGGACACCTCTTGGAGCAGGTGGGATACCAGATAATTCGAATTTACCTAATAAGTTATTATCCTTAGTCTTAGCTCTTTCACCTTCAAAGACTTGAATTAAGACACCTGGTTGATTATCAGCATAAGTAGAGAAGATTTCAGATTTCTTGGTTGGAATAGTAGAATTTCTTGGAATTAATTTGGTCATAACACCACCAGCGGTTTCAATACCTAAAGATAATGGAGCAACATCTAATAATAATAAATCTTGAGTCTTTGAAGATTGATCACCAGTTAAGATAGCAGCTTGCACAGCAGCACCATAGGCAACAGCTTCATCTGGGTTAATAGATCTATTTGGTTCTTTACCATTGAAATAATCAGTGACTAATTTTTGAACCTTTGGAATTCTAGTAGAACCACCGACTAAGACGATTTCATGAACAGCAGATTTATCTAATTTAGCGTCTCTAAGAACCTTTTCGACTGGATCTAAAGTGGATCTAAATAAATCAGCACATAATTCTTCGAATCTAGCTCTAGTGATTGAAGTGTAGAAATCAATACCTTCGAATAAAGAATCAATTTCAACAGAAGTTTGAGCAGAGGAGGATAAAGATCTCTTAGCTCTTTCACAAGCAGTTCTTAATCTTCTTAAAGCTCTTTGATTAGAGGTTAAATCCTTCTTGTTCTTTCTCTTAAATTCTTGAACAAAATGGTTAACTAATCTATTATCAAAATCTTCACCACCTAAATGAGTATCACCAGCGGTAGCTTTAACTTCAAAGATACCATCTTCGATAGATAATAAAGAGACATCAAAAGTACCACCACCTAAATCGAAAATAAGAACATTTTCTTCATGACCTTTCTTATCTAAACCGTAAGCAATGGCAGCAGCAGTTGGTTCATTAATAATTCTTAAAACGTTTAAACCAGCAATGGTACCAGCATCTTTAGTGGCTTGTCTTTGAGAATCATTGAAATAAGCTGGAACGGTAACAACAGCGTCATTGACCTTGGTACCTAAATATTGTTCAGCGGTTTCCTTCATCTTACCTAAGACCATAGAAGAGATTTGTTCTGGAGTGAATTGTTTAGTTTCACCTTTAAATTCAACTTCAATTTGTGGTTTCCCATCAACATCAATCAATTTGAATGGGAAATGTTTCATATCACCTTGAACTTCTGGATCAGAGAAATTTCTACCAATTAATCTCTTAGCGTCAAAGACAGTGTTTGATGGATTCATAGCGGCTTGATTCTTAGCAGCATCACCAATCAATCTTTCAGTGTCAGTGAAGGCAACGAAAGATGGAGTGGTTCTATTACCTTGATCATTGGCAATAATATCGACTCTATCGTTAGAGAAGTGAGCAACACAGGAGTAAGTAGTACCTAAATCAATACCAACAGCTTTAGACATATTGAATATATATAGTTTGGGTTGGTTGTTCTGCGAAAAGGACCGGAAACTAAGGAAAACAAGAAGTGAATCGAAGCGAACTGGAGTGAATTGGGATAATTGTTCAATTTATATATCGTTAAATCCTGAATCGACCACCGACGACTCGTAGAATCTTAGAGAACTTGACAGAATATCTCTCATTGGAAATCTCAACCGCCGACAACTTTCTTTTTCTGCGCTGTGGAATTCCCGAGTTCCAGAATTCTGGAATTGTTCTTTGACCTTCTATCAGGGAAGTGGGTGTGGTGTCTGGGCGGGTGCGCGTAACCACTGGCAACGGGGATAATATACGTAATATTACCTATTTCAGACGGTTCTGCGACGCTCATCTTCGTATCAGCAGGATCCATATATTCAAAATCTATCTTCAGCTGGGGCAATTCAATATATTTATCATTCGGTCCGTAGATATCCATTGTGCCTGTAAAATCATTGGGCTGAAACCCTGCGTTCTCCTCATATGGGGTTCCCCCCCCCCCATACCATCTTATTCCTAACAGGACCAGGTACCTTTGTGCACACTTATAATATACACATAATCTAATGAAATAACCTCTGGAGATGTAACTTGTAACGTAAGACGATACCTTTCTTTGTCTCTACAGTATATTTAACACCAATTAATTCCATTGAGTAGGTGGGATGGATACTATTTTGTGCTTGATGTGGAATTAACGATATATCGGGACATGAATTAAATATTGGACAGCCTGTCGAACTGAAGTTGTGCAGTGTCAAACCATTGGACAATACCGTATGATAATTGGAATTGAGCAAATAGCAGTAGTAATGTTATCATTTCTTATATATTCTTTCATGAGTTTACGTTACTGTGATTGCTTATATCTTCAATTCAACCTGCTCTAAGATAACCCACCCCTTTGATTATTCTACATATATATATATATATATATATATATATATGTTCAAAACCATAATTTTATCCAAAAGGGCTCTGTATCAGTCATGCATGTCTATTGACATTATTGCTGTTTCCTACAGATAACGATTGACAAGTAACCAATATACACCTATCTATCGTGATATTTTTGACAATTATTAACCTCTAAAGACCTTAAATATCAATGACATTACCATAATGCCGATAAAGGAGTATATCATTCTCTCTATTACCGTAACAGTATATTTTATCACTCTCTTATTACCTCTTTTATATAGTGGTTATCTTTTTCATTACGTGTATTTTCTCTAAGAAATTTCAGCAGGTTCGCGAAAGTTGACACGAAATCAAATCATTTGAAATATTATTTTAAATACAGTATTGAAAAAAATAATATTAGTATACACACATACACAGAGAGATAGAGAAACATCGATTGATGAATTGCTAGAATCTATATACAAAACATCCAATTACACAAGAAAATAACAAATAATGGATGAAAGAGATATTAAGAGATCAATTCTCAGTACCTCTGCAGATGAAAAGAGAATATACAGAACAAGAATAAATAAATTTAAAAAATCACATTTCCTTTATGTCATTTTATTAATATGTCTGGCAGTTTTACAATTCATATCAATTGCATTCTTTACGCGTGGGTTCTTACTTTCAAGACAAGTGTTGACTAATATATCGAATCATACTATGGATTCTAATAGTCTCGAACCTAAATTTGATAAAGCTGTTATCTTGATTGTAGATGCATTGAGATTTGATTTTGCCATCCCAGTGGATGAAAACGAATTAAAGGCTAACGATCTATATCATAATAATATGCCTGTCTTCTATAACAATCATATCGACGGTGGATCTTCATTGTTATTAAAATTTATGGCTGATCCACCAACAACAACATTACAAAGATTAAAGGGTCTTACTACGGGGTCCTTACCAACTTTTGTTGATGCGGGTTCAAATTTTGCAGGTGAAATCATTGAAGAAGATAATTTAATTAAGCAATTTTATTTAAATAATAAAGATGTTTGGTTTGTTGGCGATGACACTTGGGATGCCCTTTTCCAACCATTTTTATCAAAACAATCTGTTCCGTATGAATCATTAAACGTTTGGGATCTAAATACCGTGGATAATGGTGTCATATCATATTTTGAAGATAATTTAAAATCTAATAAATGGGATGTATTAATTGGTCATATGTTAGGTGTAGATCATGTAGGTCATAAATATGGTCCAAATCATTATACCATGAAGGAAAAACAAAAACAAGTAAATAAATTTATTGAGGATATTATTGCTACTTTAGATGATAATACTTTATTAGTGGTTATGGGTGATCATGGGATGGATCATACTGGTAACCATGGTGGTGATTCCATTGATGAATTAGAAAGTACCGTGTTTTTTCATACTAAGAAACCAAATATGTTTAATAAATTAGATGATTCTGAATACAATGTTTCCAATTTGGGTAAGTCTTATAGATCTGTTAATCAAATTGATTTGGTGTCAACATTATCTTTATTATTAGGATTGCCTGTTCCATATAACAATTTAGGGTGGCCGATTAAGGAAATGTTTACCAATGGCGTAGAAACTGAAACTGTCACCAGGATAATGATGAATCAATTATTAAGTTATAAAGAATCTATTGGCCTAGATTTCCATAATGAAAAAAAAACTAGAGTCAATAATTTATTAAATCAAATATCATTACAAGATAACTTCACACTGGGTCATCAATATGAATCTGAATTCTTAGAATTATGTAAAGATTTATGGGCAAGATTTGATTATTACAGTATTGCTACAGGGATCACTTTCATGACTATTTCATTAATTCTGTTGCTTACCATTACGGAGTTAATTCCATCCATTGTGATGAGTCAAATGGTTAATGAATTTGCCCCTTGGATTGGATTGATGACAGTTGTATCAAATATTTGTTTCTTCAGTGTTTATTATGTGTTCAGAACTTTACCTATCATTGATAATGCATTATGGTGTTTCCTTTTTGCCACTGCAATTGGTATTATTATAGGTTGCTGTGGTCCAATCTTTGATCGTTATAATTTCGCTTGGATCTTTTCTAAGTCCTGGCAGGATCTTTTCTCTGATTATTGGTCATGTATTGGTTGGATTATAATTGTTTTACATGCATGCCTTTTCGCTTCAAATTCTTTTACTATTTGGGAAGATAGAATTGTTACATTCCTTTTAATATCATTAGGTATGTTAACATTGGCTGAATTTGTGTTTTTACCAAGAAGACAAGAACCAAATGCTTTATTAACTGCCAAGATTAGCGAAAATGAAGGCACCACCTCTGGTGTTAGTGCTTCAACTGCTAATTCAGATAATTTACCACTATCTAGGTTTGCAAGATTATTAGGTGGGTATCATTCTTTAGTACTAATCATTTGTACTAGAGTTGCATCTATGATTACCATTTGTAGGGAGGAACAAGGTGAATATTGTACTCCAACTTTCACCACTATGTCAAATAACTCCATGTGGTGTTTAGCTTTATGCTTTTTAACCATTTTTATTATTCCAGGTTGCATTAAAGGTTATTACAATTTAACCTCTTCATATCAAGCTGCTGCACCAATTTGGATTGATCTTTTCTTAAAGGGTACTCTATTTATTAATTTTATTTATTGGTTATTAACCTCTGTAGAGAATTCTGATATTGATTATTTTGAACAATTTGATTTTGATCTAAATATCGCCAGATATACCATTGCCAGAATTATTGCCGGTTTTAGTCTTATTGCCGCAAATATTGGTTGGGCAATGGGTCCATTATGCATTAAATTAAATGTTCATAACACAGATGTTAAATCTAGATACGCTACAATCTTAGGTTATATGAACATTTATGGTTCTGAGTATTTCCTATTAGTGATTAATATGTTAATGGCCATTTTACTTTTCAATAAACCATTAGCTCAATTATCCATCTGTTTAATGTGCAATCAAATGTTATCCATATTGGAAATTGTTGATTTATTAAAATTAAAGGAAAATATGATTGGCCCTATTGCACTTGGTTTATTATCATATCAACAATTTTTCAGTACAGGTCATCAAGCAACCATTCCATCTGTTCAATGGGATGTGGCTTTCATCTTAACAGACAAGATTAATTTCCCATTATCACACATTTCATTAGTGTTAAATACATTTGGTCCACATATTCTTGTTGCTTTATCTGTCGCCTTAGTAACTTTATGGAAACAACAACCTGATGTTTTGAAGCCACAAACTTTATTGGGACGTATTGTGTCAAATTGTGGTATGTTACTAACCTATAATACTGTGTTATGTTTAAGTTCATTTATATGGGTTACTGTGTTCAGAAGACATTTAATGGTGTGGAAAATTTTCTGTCCAAGATATATGTTTGCCAGTTTTTGTTTAATAATAACCCAAGTCATTATAATATTTGGTACAGTTGCATTTGCTACATCAAGATTAATTCAACATATTAATGATATCTTTTGGAGATGAAAAAACACACTCAAGACAAAAAATACTATAGACATTTTTCAATAAAACTATGTATCATTATTATTATTATTATTATTATTATTATATAAGATAAATAGACGTTAATGCTTATGAACTTTCTTTATTAGTTTTTATTTTATATTATATTATAATTACATTTAGAAGAATACATTATCTAAATCTTCGAATCCGTCATCAAACCCATTATCAAATTGATCATTATTATATTGACCAAACATATCATCTAATAATTCTTGACCTTCGTTTGTATCTGGCACATTACTATTTTCAATATTAGCACCAACATTTGATGCAGTATCCCCCACGGCAAGAAGATTACTTGTGGTATTTGTGTCAATTGATGTAGGTAAGATATCATTTGAATTAATATCCTGTGCAAATACTGTAGTAGGCATTTGTGCAGAAGGTAATGGTACCACAGGTGTTGGAACAATATCTTGTTGTTGTTGCTGTTGTTCTTGTTGTCGTATTATATCTTGTTCATCACTTAATTTTTGTTCCATTTCTTTAGCTAATCTTTCCTTTTCTTCTCTTTCTAATCTTTCACGTTCTTTCTTTTCATTAAATAATAATTCCAATCTTTCTGCTTCTTTCCTTTTCTTTTCTTCTTCTTCTTCCTTTAGTTTCTTCTCTTGAGCTAATTTAATTTCAAGTTCTTTTCTTTCCTTTTGCTTTTGTTTTAAATCGTTATAAATTTCCCAATAATTTGATGGAGCTTCACTCTTATCTTGTTTCAAATCAATAAATTCATTGACACGTTTCATAATTCTATGATCTTGTCCAATTAATTCAAAATTTTGTTTATATTTCTTAATTAAATCATTAACAGAATCTAATGAAGAAAGGTTTAATTCATCAATTGTAGAAATGTTTAAAACAGTTAAAAGAGTTTGATTTGGATTTGGGTTTAAACTTTCTGTAGTTTGTAATTCCTCTTTTAAAACCTTTAATTGGTCCAGCTCTTTATTTAATTTATTTTCTAAATCAATTAAAGATTGTTTCGCAATTCTAGGTTGACCATATATCAAAGTAGGTTGTAATTTTGATAATGGAACAGGTTTCAACATTAAAGCATTAATATAATTGGTAGAACTAATGAAATTTTTCAAGATATTACCTCGAAACGAAATAGAATCACTCTCATCATGAACCGTATTACCTATTTGTGATTCAGATTTCAATCTTGAATCTTCAAAGTGATGTTTTGCTTGTAAATGTTGTTTTTGTTGTTCTTGCACTCTTTGTGCTTGTTGTGCAGCGGCAACACGCGCAGACTTGGTATTGTATGAACGTTTCTTCTTGATTGTGGCCATCACTACAGTATGTTCTGTTATCAATTATTTCTATCAAACTACTCACTTACCCATCCATCTATTCAATCAATGAATTATTCAATCAATTCAATATTTTTTTCAATTTGTTTATCTTTAAAATTCCAATTTTGAGTTTCTTCAAATTTCTTCCATTTTTTTCAAATTTCAAAAAAATATTGACAGACCCCCAGCTATCAAAATTCTGCGACGGATCTTCGAGGGAAATAAAAATGGAAACTCCGTAATAATTTACCTGAGTTATATATAAGATACGCACCTGAAGATTATTCCACTTGGCAAACCTAGTTGAAACTGTAAGAACACAAATCTATAAAGATATAAAGATATATATATATATTTAATCAAAAAAAACGAAATGTGGACGGAAACATTAGATAGGAAATGGCCAAAGGGTTTCTTCATATTATATACTTTCATATTACATGGATTAGGATCTGCCATAATCACGGGTGGTATTGAATTTGCTGTAGCATATGGTATGTATAGACATCCAAAACATCATGATCAAGTTAAGATGTGGGGGTTTCCCTATACTTTGGCAGGTGATCTTGTGGTGACTATATTTGTACAAATTATTGCAACATGGTTTATTGAAGAGTTGTTTGTTGGTTGGGATTGGTTCCTTAATAGTAGTTGTCATATCCCATTTTGGCAAAACAAAAGTAAAGGTCGTGTTGCCCTGTGGTTGGATGTAAAAACATGTACTTTCATACCAAGAAGACAAATAAAACAAGAATATATAAAAAACCATAATGGAATAGGTTTATTTTGGTATGTGATTAGATTACAATTTTTCAGAAGCGTAAAGGAAAAACAAATTGAACCTAAATTTAACCTTAAAATTTTTATAATATGGATAATAAGAAGATTAATTAGATCCGTAATTATATCGCTAATATGTTTCCTAATTATTTGGCCCCTCACTTTGGGGATAATGACAGCAAGATCACTTGATCATGTACATAATGATTTTATCTTTAAAGATTATCCATTCCCACAGGTGTTAAAAGTTATCTTTGGTGCTGTACTGGCATTTTTAACCACACCAATTACGGTCATTACAATTATTGCACGTAATGATAATTATCTTAGATTAGTCGAAACAAATGAAATACAAGATCCATTGTATCAATTTAAAGACGAAATTGATAGTGGAGAACAAGATGAAGATGCTTCAAATGACGTGAGAGATGAAGATGAAGAAGGGAAAGATAGTGAAGAGAGTTAGATAAGTATAATAAAATATAATTTATTAGAAGTATGTATTATAAATATATATAATCACATTTGAAAAAAAAAGTATAGAAATTTTTTAAAAAAAATAACGACAGTATCTTGTTGATTATATTAAAATTTTTGGGTATTTCAGAGTCTTATCAAATTTATCAATTAATAATTCAATTTCTTTATCATCATCATCAGTTTCAGATTCAAAATCTTCTTCTAATAATGAACAAATTAAATAATCTTTAATTAAATTCACAGAGTCTAATAATTCACCATCTTCAATATTAACATGATGATTTAATGGTTGAACAATATCATCATCATCACTACTTGAGGAAGAAGATGATGATTGGCCATTATTCATTTGACATACCGAATATTGTTTATAATATGTACCATTATTATTATTTGGAGCCAATTGTTGTGATATCACATTACTTGGCATTTGGAAATGTAATCTTGGTTGTAAAACAGGTAATGAGGACATTGGTGGTAATGTAGTATTAGTTTGTGATTGATATTGAATTGGTTGTGATATGGTTGATGTGACAGTTAAAGGTTGTTGTCGACCAATTGGTGGTAAATGTGGAATCATTGGGTAATCTACTGTACTACTATTATTATTATTACTTAATGGTCTTGGTGAAGTTGTCACAGCGGTTTGATTATTATTATTATTATTATTATTAATCGTAGTATTATAAACTGGGATACCTTGTTGCAATTGAATATATTGTTGAGTTGATATTTGATTTTGTTGTTGAATATATTGATATTGTTGTTGTTGTTGAACAGTCATATTTTGTGATAATTTAGTGAAAAATGTTGCTGCAGTTTGAATATCATTTCTTGGTATATTATCAAAACTGGCTAAAATAGATGTATCAGATGGACTTGAGACATCAGAATTTGTTGATGATGGTGGATATGGATGTGATGATAAATGATTTAACCCCTTTGTATTAAATTCATTTGGCGTAGAGACAGGTGAAGAATTAATTGATGAATCAGATAATTTTCTATCGCTTTGATAAGAGGAAATACTTTGTGGAGTTGAAACATCAATCAGTGGTGTATTATTGCTGTTGTTATTATTATGAATAACATTTATTGTATCTTGCATAGCTTGTGGTAATGGTAAGAACGTTTGTAATTTATTTCTTAAATTTGAATTTAATACAGGTTCCACTGCATGTAAATCATCTTTAATAAATGTTTGTAAATTAATATTTGGATGTTGTTGTTGTACATGTTTTTTATTAATTCTCTTGGAACCTAATTTTGGACCTCTTTTCTTTTTCATAACATTATTTGATTCTAAATGAGTCTTTAAATGTTTTTTCAAATCTTGCGGTCTCTTAAAGGATTTGTTACAACTGGAACAGCTAAATGGTTTTAATGGTACATGAACTCTTAAATGTGAAGTGATATGATCTCTTTTCTCTGTGGTGACTTTACAATTTGCCCAATGACAATTTAATTGTAAATTTTTTTGTGATTTTCTACCAACATGATCTTGACAAAGATGATGATATAATAATTCTGCTTGATCAAATTTTAAATCACAATTTTCCCATTGACAAATTAATGGTTCTTTTAAAATTTTATTATTATTATTATTATTATTTTTAATATGTGAATCAATATCATCATCACTATGTGGTTTATCTGAATCAGAACCAGGTGGTGTAAGTAATACTCTTTGACTATGTGGGATAGACAAATTATTGTTTTTATTATTATGTGTTGTTGTTGAAATCGTTGGTGAGGATAAAGAAGGCACTTTTTCATCTTGTGATTGTGGCTTATATTGTGCAAAATCCACAGGATTTCTTGGAGTAATAGGTATATTATTGTCTGTATCTTTATTCAATAAATCTTGAAGTTGCAAAGACATGGTTGTGTTGTGTTTGTAATTGTTTATCTATTTGGGTTGTTTTTTAAGTGGAAGGGAATGAGTAGTGTTTAGTTTTAAAATAAAACTTTTGAAATTTTCTGGTTTTAATATAAAATCGGAGCAGGATATTTCTTGAACGTCAATAGTTATATATGAAATTGAGGAGAAATAAGTTGTTAAAATAGAAAAAGAGAATGAGAAGCAGATGAGATAATGAGAATAATAGATTTGAATTTATATTATAATAAATTATATTATTAACTTAATGATAAAAGCAATAATGATTATTATTCAATTAAACTGCAAGTAATTTAAAGATCTTTAAATATCTGTGAGATCTCGGGACTTCGACGTTACTTTTTGTTGCTCGCTTTAAATTACAGAATTCTCTCAACAAAATGCACTATAAATTATTATTTCCCATATTACAATAATGCGTTCTTGCCTTCGCCGGCTGTTCGAGGACAAAACCCGCCCGAATTCCTGGAACTTGGGCCAAAAGATGAAACAGTACAATAGCCACGGGGCAGGGGCAATAATGGACAGCTGTGACAGGGACCATAGCGGCTTTGTTCGGGCCGGACAATAGGGCTGCTGGCCGGCTCGCAGCGGAGTGTCCCGAGGGAAAAACGTCCGCAGTGATGCCAGAGAAAATGATATCTTCTCGCCAATTGGTTCTGTCACTTCCATTCGTGTCTGTGGTGTCTGTTGAGATGCTGTCACCAAGACCTCTCTAGGTTACGCTTATCGTTAACGTTTCTGAACATGAAGCTGGTAGGACTGCGTGGGGTGTCTGGGTCCGCGCGGCGGGGGGAAACAGGGGAGTGCTGCAAAGGGGGGCAGAGATGAGTAAACTATCGCCAGTTCGAACCGCGGAGGGGACATTTGGCTTTTTTTCTTTTACCTTTAATGGTTTTTTCTTTCAATGAGCAAACTAAATGATACCATTTGAAATTTAACGCATCTGGTATGAGGTGAGCAATAAGGTATATGAAAGATATTTAAACACATATACACATACACACAGATACATAAAAGCAATCTATCAGTTTTAAAATATTCACTAGGAAATTACATCTATTTATTGAGTTTAAAGTGAATTCAAATCTACCTTCTCTACTCTACTACAGCTAAAGTAAGAACATAAAAAAAATACATAAAGTCAAAATCATTGATTTATTGCAGAGAGAAAAAAAATAAATACTCCTATCATGTCACGGAAACCTAATTTTAAGCATACTTTTAACCACGACAGAAAACAATCTACCACCACAAATAATAATAGTAGTAGCAACAGTAATATATCAAATTCACATCATTTGAAAAATTTAAAACAACAATATAATGATAGAAAATTAATTCATTTAATTATTAATCTTATTAAATTTAATGATCATGATACTTTAGCATTTATTGCTAGAACTTATGGTATACCACCACAATTAAGACATATTGTTTGGCCAATTTTATTAAAATATCATCCAATGTGTATTTCACCAAATATTTTATCAAATTTAGTCACTTGGGATTCACAAACAAAATCTTATCAATTTTTACAACCATTAAATAAACGTGAGGGAAATTTAACATCAAATTTAAATAATTTAAATCATCTTTCACCAATTTCTTCGACAACTTCAACTTTGACAAATGCTAATGAAGATTTAGAATATTTAATTATACATGATTTGAAAAAATATTTCCATAAAAGAATAAATAAATCTTCTTCTTCATCATCATCTTCTACTCTAAATAAATCAAAAATTAATCATCCAATAAATGAAAATATTGTATCAAATCCAACTACTCCAATTAATGAAAATAAAACTTTTAATACCTCATCTCCATCAAATAATACTTCTACTACTAATAATTATAATAATAATAATAATAATATTCATAAAAAATATTCTGAAAAGGAAATTATTATCCTTTTGAAAAATGCTATTATGGCATTTTTAAATAAATGGTCATCAATCTTTAAATATGAAAATGGTCTTGCTTGGGTTGCACTAGGTTTAGCTGAATGGTTCCCAATTATGGGTTCAATTAATGAACCAATTGTATTAACTGGTAGAAGACATTCAAAGGATCAAAAAGATAAATCAAAATCAACTAATGATGAAAATAATAATAATAATAATAACGATAGTAATAATTATAATATTAAGAATACAGACGATTATCTTCCGAATAAAAAACATAATGACGAATCAATTAACAATTTATATAAAGAATACCCTTTACCGCAAAGATTAAAGGATAAATTGCCTGAAGAATATCAATTTCAATTTAATGAATTATATGAAAGATTACTTTTAGTCATTTTACATTGTCCCGACACAGTAATGGCTCGTGATCAAATAAATAAAGAATTCCCATTACAATCAACAAATATGTCAAATTATTTCCCAATCTTATCTGGTGGTGATTTAACATTTCAATCACAAACTTTTTTCAAAATTTTTGCATCAATTTTACCTGAATTATATCAACCATTAATGGAAGAAACTGATTTCCCACAAACAAATTCATCAAAATCAACTTGGTTATATTGGTGGATTAAATTTTCTGGTGCAAAAGTTTTGCAAAGGCAAGATAGAGGTAGATTATGGGATATATTATTAGGTTGGAGACCCAAACCAAACATGAATAGTATTAATTTTTATCTTAATTATAATACAAAGATATTCAATCAATTATATAAAAAACATCCATTGGGGATACATAGATTGAATGAATTATCTTTAGTAGGGAAAATTACTACTCATTCATTAAGAGCCAATGTTATTGGGTTAAAAGATCAAGCTTCACAATATTATAATATTGCTTCAAAACTTGATCCATTTTGGTTTCCTGATTTGAATAGTGTCCCATTTGGTGGATCCGAGTATCCATATGATTATAATATTTTTAAAGAATTATTAATGAGAAATAAATATGATAATTCCACTTCGCCAACATCTAAGATTACACATAATAATACTCCATTACCGTCTCCATTATCATCGGGGAACTCTTCATCAGTATCATTATCTGATATTTGTGGATCTAGTGAAGATGAACTTGATGAAAATGACAATGATCAAGGGAATGATGATGATGAAAATTCCTTAATTTATTCATTACTTGATCCACATATTGAAATTTTGTTTATTTATATGGCCATATTACAATATAATGAATTTAAATTATTAGAATTTGAAGAGACAGAAATATCAGAATTTTTAAATAATTTACCCATGTGTTCACGTATTGATGATTTAAATTATCAAAGACTTTATTTAATGGAAGAATTAAATTCTTCAAATAATGCTACAGTCTCACCAAATAAGAAATTGGTTAAATCGTATTCAATCTCAGCATCATCATCAACAATAACTTTGCTTGGGAATGATAAACAAGATAGTAAGAAAGATTCAAAAAAAAACACTACAAAATCACATATGTTTATTGAAGTAGGGAATGATGCAAAGGCATCTCATTCATTTAATGATTTATTGACCATTGCAGGTGATATTTGGAGAAAATGGTTATGGAAAGAATTAGAAGAGAATTTAAATAGTGATGAATAGCTTAATTTTTTTTTTGTATAAGTCTATGTATTTTGTGTCGCGGGAAATAAAACACTGCAATTTACCAAAAATGAAAAAGAAAAAAAAAATCGAATCAACAACGTTGAAGAGAAGAGATAGAGAAGACACTTTTCAAGAGAGCATTACATATAGGTAGAAAATACTTATCAATTGATAAAAAAAGAATAAAAAGCTTCAATTAAAGATGGCTCTTTTCAATACAGTGAAGAATTTTGTTAATTCTTCAACAGAGATTAAAGTGAAAGATATTACCGATGATACTGAGAATTCAATGTCTAATGGTAATGGGGGCACTATAATGAATGAAATCTCTGTGTTAACATATTCTCCCAAGACATTAAAGGAGATCATATCAGTGTTAAGGAAAAGATTACAAATTGCATTATATTTAACCAAAAGATTTTCACATAAAAATTGTGTTATCACTGTCAAGACCCTTACATTAATTTCATATCTTTTAAATAATGGATCAAATGAATTTATTGCATGGTTAAAATCTACTAGTAATCATATCTTTGATCATTTAAATACTGTAGAGATTGATGAGACACAAATAAATAAAATGGATTGGAATATATGGACTCAAATTAAACATTTATCAAATAATATATTATTATTGTTAAATGATCCAGATCTATTAGAAAAGAGAAGACAGAATGTTATTGAATTTAGATCCAGTATCTCTTCACCGGGACGAAAATCTACAGATAATAGTCATTTAACCAGCTTTAGTAATGAAAGAAATAGTCGAGATGGGATCATAAGAGGCAGTAATATGAATTTGAATGGATCAAGAAGTCTGGACGTCGGGAGAAGACAACAACAAAAGGATACCATAATGTATACAATCGATGATGCCAATGAAGATGACGATGAAGATGAAGAGAATGATGGATTCATAAATTTCAGATTAAACAGACATCGCGATGTGACTTTAACCAAGGACAACAACGGTCCCACAAGATTGCAACCACTTCGAGAGGAGAGTATGAGCAATCCAGACGATACCATCAGCAAGTCCAGTGGTCTTACCAGCAGGATGTTCCATGCCTCTAATCCATTCAACTAACTAACAGTTCACAGAATATATCATGGGCGCTACCAGTGCGCACCATTACGTTGCACCCGCACACCACATAGTAAACCGCAACGGTTCTCGGAGTCTCATGGCGTTTCTTTTTTTTTTGGTGGATTTCCGGAAAAAGTAATTCGCCCCACTGCTCATTAAAAGGGAGTTTTCCACAATTTTTGACAGTATATAAAGGAGCCATGATTGATAAGCCTTTGTGACCATCCGTTTGCCACTTTTATATACCATTTGGCTCTTGAATAGACATCAAGATAAACAAGTACTTATTCTTTCTGTGTGTAAAATAACAAACAATCAGAATAAGTCTACTACAAACAAAAAAACAAGAAAAACTACTTTAAAACATGCAAATTTTCGTTAAGACTTTGACTGGTAAGACTATCACTTTAGAGGTCGAATCTTCAGACACTATTGATAACGTAAAGTCTAAAATCCAAGACAAAGAAGGTATTCCACCTGACCAACAACGTTTGATTTTTGCTGGTAAGCAATTAGAAGACGGTAGAACCTTATCAGATTACAACATTCAAAAGGAATCCACCTTACACTTAGTTTTGAGATTGAGAGGTGGTATGCAAATCTTTGTCAAAACTTTGACTGGTAAGACTATCACTCTAGAGGTCGAATCTTCAGACACTATTGATAACGTAAAGTCTAAAATCCAAGACAAAGAAGGTATTCCACCTGACCAACAACGTTTGATTTTTGCTGGTAAGCAATTAGAAGACGGTAGAACCTTATCAGATTACAACATTCAAAAGGAATCCACCTTACACTTAGTTTTGAGATTGAGAGGTGGGTCTTTAAAACTCATTCCAATTATATTTTAATGATTTCTAGTTTTGTAAAAAGTTGAGCTATTTTTTGACTAGTAAAGTCATATATGGAAAATATATGTAATTACTTTTTTTTTTATAGTCTTATATAATTCGATGAATAAAAATATTATATGAGGTGTTTTTAATAGTCTTCTTATTTTAATTCAATCCAATGTTTTTCAATTCTGCTGTGATTCTTGATGTTGGATCAATATCATGAAGTTCTCTTAATTGACTTTCAATAGTGGTTTTACTTTGAGATAATTTTGTCATCATTAGAGAACCGTATTTGATCAATTTCAATTTAACATTTAACGTAGTCTCTCTACTGTTATTTTTCGAATATGTGAAATTCCAATAATTTAATAACATGACTTGATTGATCTTGGAAAGTTCACCTTCTTCTAAAATCTTAATACCAATATCATTAATAGCAGTTTGACTTCTCCAAGTAAAAATAAATAATTTATTATCAAATAAACTCATAGCATGATTTAAAATAAATTGTAAGAATGAATCGTTATCCCAAACTGTCTTCACATAAACGTTCACAGAAGATTTAATCAATTTGATGATATATTCTTCATTTTTCACATTTTTTTGAGAGGATTTTTCACTAATTTCATAATTTGGTTTAACTCTCTTATTACTGGAAGTTGTATCAGATTCATGTTCATTATCCTTTTCATCAATATCCATATCATCTTTGTCTACAGAAGGTAGGATCTTAAATGATTCAATAATCTTATCAATAATAGACAAATACGCTTTGACATTATCTTTCATGTTGTTTTCACTAAAGGTTTCCAAATATTTACCATATGGAATGATAACCTTTTTCACATAATCCATATTGTTACGCGAAATTTCTGTCTTCATAACATTCTCAATAGACTCCTTTGTATCAGTGTCATTGTTCACAGCATCTTTAAATTTAATAGCAGAATCTACTAAAGCTTCAAATAATAATTCTTTACCATCCCATGATCTACCAGCTAATGACTCGATAGTAATATATAAAATAGACTTAACATCTTTTTTATCAATTTTAGCATCAACATTAGAACAAATAATAGATATAGCTTTCCCACATGTTCTTCTCATATTGAAATCGTTTGATTTAATGTTTGAACCTAAAATATCCAAAATTTCTCTTAAATAAAGTTTAATGGTACCAGATCCCGTAGCAGATGCTTCTGTCCAAAGATTATCGTATAGCTTGCCATTAACTTCGTCCACATCATTTGAACCAATAAAAATTAACGGCATAAATGAAGATGCGATTCCTTCAAATTGACTTGGAGCATATTTTAACACAGATTCAATGGCATAACCAACAACTTTCTTACTATTATCTTTCGAAGGGTTAAAGTAGTTTTCGCTTAATTTCTTAGCATATTTGGCTGATTTATCCATAGTACTAACTTTGTTTAAGTACCCAAAGGTTTGGGCATATGATAAATTTATTGCTTCATTTCTGTCTTCAAACATATTCATACAAACTTTTAATAGTTTACCACTGTAAGGTTTCATATCTAACCCAAATCTTTTTATCAATAAGATAATGACATGGGAGGCAGCAACCTTTGATGGCAACCCAACAGATTTTTTGACTGCCTTCGAAGCATAGTCAACCATAGATTCCACCTGTGAGTCATCACACATTGTTACCAACTTGTCAATAGCTTCAAATATTGGAGATGATGTCACTGCATTTCTTCTATGGGAATCAATCAAATTACTGTCAAGGTTATAATTCTTTGAATTTAAGGCTAAGAAATTAATCACTTGAGGCTCAACAGATGAGAATAATAAGGATAAATTGTAGACCATTTGAGGAGCAAAGGTTTGTAAAGAGTCCCCTGTGTTCTTAACCAAATCTAATAACGTAGTTAAGGAAAACTTACGGACATCCTCTGCGTCACTTTCAAGACCCTTGGTACCTAATAAAAACGGTAATATAATCTTTAAAGTTTCAATCGTTTTTTCTTTACTGATACCCTTAGCAGAATCAATAGATCTTGCAAGCAGTTTGGCTAAAACGCTCATAAACTTGGTACCGACCTCACGAACACTCTCCTTTATATCATCCATACTACGAAAACCCATAGTCCAAAGATCTAAAATTTTTGCAGAAAACTTTTCAAATGGTTGAGATTGAATTAATTGTAGTAAAGCATTTACACTTCCCTCACGTACTCTCCACTCTTTATTACCCATACCTGTCAGCGTTTCTTCCAAGATATCGTCAAAATATAAAGAAATAACAGTAGAAGAGTCAGAAATCAATGAATTCCAAATGTCGTTCATAGCACGAGACACTACAGAGTAAGGATCGTGTCTATATCTATACAAAATCGGGATCAATTTCTTGGCAGTTTTCTTATCTTCTAACAATAATTTTTCTAGAGATGATTTAGACATAATAGCACTTAAGCCAAAGGCAACACCTTTTCTTGAGGTCCAAAGAGATGAACTCTTAGCTAAAGTCAGGAATTTGTACACTAGGGATGGATCACCAACTTCTGTTGCAAGATTCATAATATCCTTATAAGTGCTAATAGAACCATTACCAGTATTCATAATACCGGGCTCGAAAACTTGCGTCTCGCCAGAAACGCTACCAGCTGTTAAATTTTCTGTACTTGAGGTAAATGATTTAAGCAACCCTTTAACCATCTCTTCTTTCAAATCCTGATTACCTAAATTGTAAACCAAAGATAAACCTCTTGCAGCAGAATCTTGAATAAATTCATCATTTGATGCTAAAAATTTCATGAACTTGAAATGGATGTCTTTTGAAAATTGTTGAGCAATTGGGCTCTCCCTCAAATATTCAGTTAAAGAAAGTAACCATATACAAGAAGCCCTTTTTAAAGCAGGTTTTGTGGAGTTACAAGCTTCTAAGATACCGTGGAGAACATATTCGATATTATCGTTGTTGAATCTTATTTGCAGTTTTTCTACAGAAACACCTAGAATATCTATTTGTTTCATCAAAAATGTACTATACCAACCACCAGCCAGAACAGAAAGAGCTTCACCAGCAGTGAATAAATATTCAACCTGCTTTGCAACATGTGATTCAAAGATTGCAGAATAAAATGATTCTTTTAGAGTAAATTCATTCCCATATAGGGATAAATAGCCCCACACTTCTACCATTAACTCATCATTTGTAATTTTATCCTTATACTGTTCAACTACTTTTGTAACTATGGATTTTCTTTTTTCGGAAGAAAGATGTAACAACAAACCGAATTTTAAAACTTGACTAAACAATTTCAGAACAACTCGCTTGTGAGAAGTTTCAGACAAATGTGATATTATACCATCAACTAAATTTTCAACCTGCTGACTAGAGATAATGTTTAATTTTCCGGTTAAATACAATCTTGGCAAAATAAAAGAACCGGCATATAACACAGGGAGTGGAATAGATGAATAACTTTCAGACTTCAGCGAAGTTAAAATAGAAGAGATATTGGAATTTTGGGACATAATACTTGATGATATAATACCTAAAATATTACCACATATCTCCAACTCGGGGTCGTTAGTAACTTGAACCCCCTCCAAAAATTTAAGAAAGAAAGGAATTTTTTCATGTAACTCGACTAGTACGGAATTATTCGAATAACGAAGTAAAGCCAAAGTAACTTCACCAAACACTACGTCTTTATATTTGGAGACTAGCGATGATTCTTCTGGGTCTGGAATTTGTAAAAATTCTGTACAAGTAACTTTTAGAAACTCAATATACCAGTTTTCCGTGATTTTAGAACATATATCAGTAACAGACAAAATCACGTCTTTATCAATATCTAGTGATTTTTCAATACGAAGAGACCAATCTTCATCTTGA
This sequence comes from Monosporozyma unispora, assembly GCA_003708525.3. Classification (NCBI taxonomy): domain Eukaryota; kingdom Fungi; phylum Ascomycota; class Saccharomycetes; order Saccharomycetales; family Saccharomycetaceae; genus Monosporozyma; species Monosporozyma unispora. The sequence continues at coordinate 26,158 of PPON03000016.1, read as the reverse complement.
ACCACCGTTGTCGTCTTACCAAAAATTGCTTCAGAAATAAGACATTGTTTTGCAAATCTTGTGGCAACACCAAAAGAGGAATGTATAACAGCTTCCAAATTACCGTTGTTTGATGTAATCTCTTGTAACAACAATGTAACAAACGATTTAAATGATGGTAATTTTGTTTCGGATAATGTCGATTCTAAGACGGTTTTAGTAGGTAGAACGTGTTCTGGGTCGATATTTATAGAAGAGCGGTAAACTCGGAACCAGTATGGCTGTAAACCCTTCGTGGCTTCTTCAATTATATCAAATCTGTTATTACGTGAGGTACCTAAAATATTAAGCAATCTTGCCTCAGCATCCTCAAATTCAAAACAAGCATTAGCAAATTTGATAGATACGAATCTAAGCGACATAATTTTATCTTTAATTGCGTTTCTTTCCTTTTCTGAAATTGAATCATCTTGCACATAGAGTTCTGTATCATCAGATAAAATTTTCTTTAACAACCCTTTTAATTTGTCTTTTGATGGAGATAAAAGCTTAGATAAATGCCCCGTGACAGACAATAAAGCTTCTTGAATACTTGGACTAAATTCAGATATATCACCTTTTAAGGAATCAAAAAGAAATTCGATATATGACAAATCTTCCACTAAGTTAAAATCCTTTCTTAAAATATCACCTAGAGTTTCGTATTGTAATCGTCTTTGTTGCAAAGTTATAGAAAAAGCTGGAGTGGAAGCACCTAATTGTAATCTTGGCCAACCTTCTGCATGTAGATTGTTTCTAATCAAAGCAGCAATATTTGTTTGAAATTCTGCAGAAGAGTCATTTTTAGGTTGAGGTAATATACTGTTATAATTGTATTGTACCACATGTCTAATAAAATTCAAACACAAGGATCTTAATTTTACCTCACTAGAGTGTAATCCAATGGAACAAATTAACGAAACACTCTGAGGGTCACTAGTAGCTATTATACTGTTATTCAATATGGTCAATATCTTTTCTTGTAAATTACTCTTTACTGGTGGCACACCCTTAGTTTTATCACCAGTGTATAAAGAAATCAAGTAAGTTATGAAATCTTCATCTTCGTAAGGTGTCTGCAACCTTTTCAAAAATTGGATGGCTCTATCTGATAAATTTGAAGAATCAGTAGAAACAACAGATAAAAATTTAATCAATATTTGATCATCTGCGACAAACCCATGACATACAAAATTAAAGATTGCGTTCTTGAATTGTAATAGTTGATCTTTGGTAAATGAGATACCAGCAGAATAAGTGAAAAAAGCGACATCCTCGGATGAAAGACCAGGACATGTATAACCTCTTGGAAGCACATTGCTGGTTGGATCTGGTCTTGCTGGAACTAAAAGGAAGAATTTAGTGAAATGATCTAATAAGAATTGTAAATCCTTTTCATTATCTAAATGTAAAAATTCAATGGTTGATTGTTCTTCGGGAGTTCCCTTCATTGGAGCTGTCCATGTTAATAAAACTTTACAAAAGATATGGAAAAGTCTAGCAGCTGTCGTGACGGGTGCATTAGAAATATTATTCATTATAATAGGCAACAATGCTTTCTTTTCCTCTTTGGATTGTAATCGATCGACACCCTTAGAAGCTAGTAACAAACTGTATAATTTGACATTATTCAATAAAGCTGGGTCATGACAATCGGGTAGAGTACTTTCCACAGTCATGACTTGTTGAATTAATGCAGCCACAGGTAGTTTAACATCTGTTAAAGATGATAATCTTGATAATATATTTTTCAATGAATTAAACACATTCGTTCTTGCACTATGGTATGGAGAAGCTAATTTCAATAAGAGCGGAGGTAAGAACACTTGCAAGTTCTTCTCAAATTTTTCTGGAGTATCAGCCAAAGCCAATCTTAGATCGACCTTCTCTATCAATTCCAGTTCTTTACTCTCTGCAGAAGTAGGAGTAGACATTAGGATATTATTGTGCTGTGTGCTTTTGCTTATGCTGTATCTGTCTTGTAAGTTATTGTGGTTCTAAACACTTGTTTAAGGATCTTTCTTTGTTTAGTGGCGAATTCGAAATTATTGGCGCTTAACCATTTTTTTTTTTCAAAATTGCATATATAATGATAAAGATTATAGTGGATGAGGGTCACTTTAGATATACACTTGATGAACGAGATGCGAGTTTATTAATTCAATCTATTGATTCAACAATATTTGCTTGACTTATCTGTTTGGATGGATTTTGTTTAACCAGTAGGATGTATAGATGGACATTTCTCTTTGAATTCACTATCCCTTCCTTGATTCTGGATTAAAACGGTAAAAGTAACAGATAAATATGTACATCATTTCTTTTTGAAAGCACATCTAAAGCACTAAGAAACAATATAAAAGATATCATTGGTATTGAATCTCGTTCTTCTTCGATGAAGACAGCTCTCTTTTTGCAATGTGAAATACAAGACCTTTAATTTTTTTGGTTTGTTGCGATTTTGAAATATGGTGCAGTGAAATAAAAATAATTCAAAACAAGGTAGAATATAACACATAATACATATTCACTTAAAGGTAAAACATAGATAAGAGGGACTTAATCCTATATTAATTCGAACACTAACGACAATAATACCCAATGTCCAACGCAGCAAGTTTTGTCACCGTAAGGGGTCAAGCTATTTCTTTAGAGACTCAAACAGAATCATTATTATCTAAATATTCTACTTTTGCTCAAACTACAAGCGCAGAACAAACTTTACAAGAGAGAAAGATTGATAATCAAATTGAGACAAGTTTACATAAGAGACAAGAAATAATTGATTCGTTAAACAAAATTTGTCACGATAATCCAAATATTTCAGCCACTAAGTTAACTCAATTACAAAGACATAAAGAAATTTTAACCATTCACTGGAAAAACTTTCAAAATATTAGATCATCTATTCAACAAGAACGTAATAGATTAAATTTATTATTTAGTGTTAAAAACGATATTGCCCAGGATAATAATAATAATACAAATGAAAATATTGGTGATGCAGATGAATATATCCAAAATGAATCAAGAAGAATTGATCAATCACATAATATTGTCGATAGATTAATCACGCAAGCTTGGGAAACAAGAGATCAATTTGCTGCACAAAGTTCTACTTTACATAATGCTAATAATAGAATACTTGGCACTTTACAACGGATTCCAGGTATTAATCAAATTATATCTAGAATTGGTACTAGAAGAAGAAAGAATGCTATTATCCTGGCTTCTATCACCACAATTTGTATATTGATATTGTTCTTCACCTGGTGATCTATATAAAATTGGAAAGTTCCATATCATGTAATGTCTATTTTAAATTATATAAGTGTATAAATTATTCAGTATTAAAACAATAAAGGTATAGTAATAATAATTAAAAGAAAGTGAGGAAAAAGTAACAAAAAAAGCAACAATAAAATGCATAGGCCAGATTTTATAATGATCTAAACCAATTTAATAGTGTACAATTGGGTATCGAATGATATGATGTTATGATTAAACGTTTCTTTCCATTATTCTCCTCTTGGTGTAAAATTTGGAAGGGACGAGGAGACAGAAGACAAAGCCATTGAATCAGAATCATCAGCTAAAGATGAAGTACTGTCCTCTTCCAAAATAGTTGGAATACCACCATAATTTCTCTTGTCTCTCAAAACGGATTTGAATGTAACGTTCTTTTGAACATAATCTTCGTCTAATTCATCATCAGAATTTTGAGATTTAGTCTTGGTTCTAGTCTTCTTAAGAATACCACCATGACTGCCATTCTTAGAATCATAATCACTCTTTGAATGATTATCTTCATCATCATCATGATATGAAAATTCACTCAAATCTGAGGTAGCCCTATTTCTAGTACGTGTCATCCAACCTGGTCTTCTCACCCATAATCTTAATAGCTTCTCTTTATAAACGGTAAATGGCCAATTAACTGGAGATTCATGACCTTGATAAATACAAATATCATAAATTAAAGCACCAGTAATACCACCAATAATTGGTGCAGTCATTGGAACCCAGAAATAATGAGCATGATGAATCCATAACATCTTTCTATCAAACCCAACGGCATATAATGCTAATCTTGGACCTAAATCACGCGCTAAATTAATGGCACAACCAGTAGTTAACCCAACGGAAGCATTTAAACTAAAAATTAAAATAAACAACATCAATGGGAACACTTCAGTGGATAAACAAGTATATGGATCAGTCATGGCAAAGATACAAGCTTGGAAGATAGCAGTGGCAATATATTCTGAAACGAATTGACGACCAGATGATAAATATGGTTTAGGGAAGGTAACAAAACTATTAGCTACCATTTCTGTTGTACGCCAAGCATTTTCAGGAAACAACTCGATAATAACTCTTTTGTAAAAGATAAAACAAATTAACCCACCAGCAAACCCACCTAACACTTGACCTGCCAAATATAATGGAACTTTCTTAGTTGGGAATCCACGGAAAACCCAATTACTAATTGTGACAGAAGGATTTAAATGAGCACCAGAAATAGCACTACCACCTGAACAAAAATAACCCATTACCACCGCGGCAGCCCAACCAAGGGGAATATCATCAAAAGTACCAGCAGAAACTGAAGAGACAATATCTTGCATAGCTTTAGCCACTTCTAAAGTATCATCACTTACAGTACCTCTCATTTGATATAATGCTTGTTGAAATTTCATTTGTTGAGTAGCACCACCAAAATTAACTTGACAACACACTGCATCACCAAGTAGAACCATAACTAAAGTACCCAAGAATTCAGCTAAGAATTCTTTAATATACGATTGTTTAATAGAGGACCATCTATTAATTGGGTGATACGTAGAAGGTAAAACGGTAGGCGTTTGTGGATTTTGATATAAAGTCTTTGGTTTCACCATCAATGGGACATTCATTGGTTCATCCATTTCGTCTCTTTCATTCATGGTAGCATCTACACTTTCACGATGACTATATTTAGAATTTGTATTGTTTGTTCTATTTTCATCATTAATAGTGTTATTATTGTTGGCTGTATGAGCAGACCTTATATCATTCAGATTATTGGTATTGTTTTCATAAAAATCACCTACATTCAAGACATTAGCGGTGACAGTCGGAGCTCTAGTTCTCAAATTAGCGGCAGTAGATTCATTGACATTGTTTGACTCCATACCAGTACTCATTGCGGTGTTCGGAACAACTTCTTGGAAGGGATATTGCATCCTATTATCAATAACAGTATATTGCGGTATATATGAGGCAGATGGTAAAGATGAGGTTTGATTATTTGATGTAGGAAATCTTTGAGGAGGACCCTGTCTCTCATAGTCATAATTGTCATCTCTATTTTCATTATGATCACCACCACTACGATTACCACCACTATTTCTTGGAGATTGATTACCATTGCTATTTATAGATGTCTCATTGATATTTCCCTGATTGTTATTATTTTCATCAGCCAGAAAATCATTTATAAGTTCATTCTGGTTTGGCATTTTCCAAGCTCTTATATGTGGTAGAGTACAAAATTGCTTTGGGATATGTATAGATGGACACGAATGTCTTCTTAATGGAAGTTCTCTTGACTGTTCTTCATAGTCACTGTTTGTTTCAATAAACAAAATTTTTTGATGATTTGGAAATTGGTTAACTTTTCTTTTTCGTCGGTGATTTTCAGATTTATTAACGAGCGCGGCTATAGCAAGCTGAGGATCCATAATTGTGTTTTGTTTGTAGTAAGAGAAGCGTATATAATGGTACTTTCCATGTAATGTTGCAATACAGAGTTCAACATGAGCAGTGGATATATAGTTAATTGAAACTAAATTTTTTCTCTTTAAAACATTTTGAATAAAGATTTTGAGTTAAATTGGGTCCTTCTAACTCCAACTAGTTCTCTCCTAGTATCGACTAATAAATCCCATGAAAAAAACCTTAAACTACCCTAATACATTAATCATTAATGAAACAGAAAAAGTCCAACACCCTTTCAGCTTCCACCTGTATGGATTTTCTTTTATTCAAGAAATACTCCCCTCCACAAATAAAATGGTACACTTGTAACTTCTAGAAAACAAAAAAATTATAGCGCCAAAAGAATTTAAAAAGCAAAGCGGAGACAGAATGAAATGTCAAATAAACACATCAAACACAGTGGTTCTATGTAATTAACATATATACAACTTTTTTTTAGATTAAGTGTGTGTTTATTTCATGTATGTATAAATTATTTGTCATAACAAGAAGAGTAGGAAGCATAAGATCATTAGCTACTATGCCAACTTCCATGAGAAAGACAATACCCTTAATTGCATCGATAGATGTGGGGACCACTTCTTCCAGAGTGATACTCTTTGACAAATTTGGAAAAGAAGTAGCAAAACACCAGATAGAATATTCCACATCATTAACTAGTAAAAGAGAATTGTCCCCTAGGACAACTGAAGAAGATGGACCAATATATTCTTCCGTGGGGATGTTAATCAAAGAGAATGAAAATTTAGAGATTGAAGACTTACATAAAGTATTGAAAAAACCTTCTACATTAAATTATCCCAAACCTGGTTGGGTTGAGTGTAATCCAATAAATTTATTAATTAATGTACTGCAGTGTTTAGGGTCCACTTTATTATCCCTTAATAAAATAAATGAAAGGCTTCTTGATAAAGACGCTCCAATTTACAAAATTTCTTCAATTGGTATAACAAATATGAGGGAAACAACAATAGTGTGGTCAAAGAAGACTGGATTACCCATAATACCTTATGGCATTGTATGGAATGATACTAGAAATGCCAATATTATAAATTCATTATCTAAAATAATTCCGAAGAAAACAGTCACCAGTATTCAACAAAAGACTGGCTTACCATTATTTTCAACCTATTTTTCTTGTTCAAAATTAAGATGGTTATTAGATAATGAACCAGAAGTAAAAAAAGAATATGATTTAGGAAATTTAATGTTTGGTACAGTTGACACCTGGCTTTTAACAAATTTGACACAAAACAACAATTTTGTCACAGATATCACCAATGCTTCCAGAACTGGATTTATGAATTTAAATACTTTAAAATATGATGAAGAATTATTGAATTTTTGGAACGTTGATTCTAAAAAGATTAATCTGCCGGAGATTTTACCTTCTTCTGGCCAATTTGGTACATTTAAAATTTCGGATACTATTAATTTAGATAAATGTGGATATTTCCCTAAACCACTCACTGAAGTCTTGTGTAATTTTAATCAATTAAATATTCCAATTCAAGGTTGTTTGGGTGATCAAAGTGCTTCCCTTGTGGGACAATTAGCTTACAAAAAAGGTTCCGCAAAATGTACTTATGGTACAGGTTGTTTCTTATTGTATAATATCGGTACCAAAAAATTATTATCAAGACATGGTGCAATTACCACTATTGGATATTGGTTTCCTAACTTAGATCTTGATGATAAAAATAATGAATTAAATAAACCACAATTTGCTCTGGAAGGTTCTATTGCGGTGGCGGGTTCAGTGGTTCAATGGTTACGAGACAATTTAAGATTGTTTCCAAGAGCACAAGATGTAGGACCTTTAGCCAATACTGTGCCTGATTCTGGTGGTGTGGTCTTTGTTCCTGCTTTTAGTGGATTATTTGCACCATATTGGGATTCAAATGCAAGAGCTACTATTATGGGGATATCGCAATACACCACTGCATCACATATTGCTAGAGCTGCAGTTGAGGGAGTTTGTTTCCAATGCAGAGCTATTTTAAAAGCCATGACCTCAGATGTATATGGAGAAAAGTTGAATCCAAAGATTGATTTATTAGAAGATAATTTAGTTAATGATGTTAGCTTTGCCTACGAGAGGAAGTTATTCTCTACATTATGTGTAGATGGTGGTATGTCTCGTTCTGAGGAAGTTATGCAGATTCAAGCCGATATATTGGGTCCCTGTATTAAGATTAGACGTTCACCCGTGTTAGAATCTACAGCATTAGGAGCAGCCATAGCGGCTAATATGGCTGGCAAGACCAAAGAAGATCGTGTTCTTTGGAAAGATTTCCATGATGTGAAAAAATATGTTTTTTATAATGGCCACCCACCATCAAAAGTAGAAGGGTTGAAGGGAGATGACTTACAAAGAGAAGATATTTCAACTGATGATCACCCTAATTTACAGTATTTCAAGAGTCAATCTAACGATGCAGATAGAAGAAAACATTGGAAAATGTGGGAAACTGCTGTTAAGAGATCTACAGGATGGTTAACAGAAATAGATGGAGAACATGTTCCTGTTTTGGAAAAACCACAAAATGGTAAGACCAGCTAGTATATACCTTTGTATTAGCCGCTAATATAGTGATATCTTGCTTACTCTTTGGAGAAAAACAGTCCTGAAATTGTCAGTCCGTATTCACCCGTACATTTAGAGTTTTTCAAATTTTATGTTTTAAATTTCCCGATCCGGTATATATAAAATGGAAAAAAAGCGACGCAAAAAAAATTGAAAAGTTGGAAAAAAAAATAGCGACATCGCAATCTTTTCGATGAGGGCTTACTATTCGCTTCAACCATTATGAGGTATATAAAAAGAGTATCCTATGACATAGATCAATTGGTTAGCTCTTCTTGTTTTAATATATACGATTTCTTAAAAGACCGAACAGATAATCCCTAAGAATCAAAAATGGCTCCAGGTAAGAAAGTTGCTCCAGCTCCATTTGGTGCTAAGACCACTAAGTCCACTAAGGCTAAGAACCCATTAACCAACTCTACTCCAAAGAACTTTGGTATTGGTCAACACATTCAACCAACCAGAAACTTATCTAGATACGTTAAATGGCCAGAATATGTCAGATTACAAAGACAAAAGAAGATCTTAACTATGAGATTAAAGGTTCCACCAACCATTGCTCAATTCCAATACACTTTAGACAGAAACTCCGCTGCTGAAGCTTTCAAATTATTCAACAAGTACAGACCAGAAACTGCTGCTGAAAAGAAAGAAAGATTAACCAAGGAAGCCGCTGCTATTGCCGAAGGTAAGACTAGACAAGAAGCTTCTCCAAAGCCATTTGTTGTTAAGTACGGTTTAAACCATGTTGTTTCCTTAATTGAAAACAAGAAGACTAAATTAGTTTTAATTGCCAACGATGTTGACCCAATTGAATTAGTTGTTTTCTTACCAGCTTTATGTAAGAAGATGGGTGTTCCATACGCCATCGTCAAGGGTAAGGCTAGATTAGGTACTTTAGTCAACCAAAAGACTTCTGCCGTCGCTGCTTTAACTGAAGTTAGAGCTGAAGATGAAGCTGAATTAGCTAAATTAGTTTCTACTGTTAACGCTAACTTTGGTGACAAATACGATGAAGTCAAGAAGCACTGGGGTGGTGGTATCATGGGTAACAAGGCTCAAGCTAAGATTGCTAAGAAGGCTAAGGCTGCTGGTCCAGTTTAAGGAAATTTCTTTTAAGTGTTTTTTCTCTATAAATATTTAAATCAATTTTTCTTAATCTAATACCATTAAACTTTTTTGCATTCTTTTATACCAATTCAAAAACTCTTTTTGTTGAACTATTAACTTTGTTGAAGCTTTATTAACATCTAATCTTTGTTTGGGAACAATTTAGTCCTTACCCAGTTGAGAGATTTTTCCATTATTTGGTTTTTATATTTAATATTTGTTCATTATAGGGAGTTGTCTTATTTTTGAATTTGAATATTTCATAATATTATTATTGTTAGTGAGTTAATTCTCATGTTGAAAATGATGGTGTTTTGTAAATTTCAATTAATTTTATAAGAATTTGACAGGATACTTCTTTTGACTTGAATGGATTTTTGGATATATTAATCAAAAAATTTTCTAAGAATTATCTCTTTTCAACTAATGGTAAGACTGTATATAATTGTTTCTATATAGATTTGTATATTAATAATGTTACAGAAGTTTGTTCTTCGTAAAAATGCTCTTTTACTTTTTTGTAAGTAATTCTTATTTATTCATCTTTATGTACACTATATACACTAACGTAACTTTTTCAATCAATGTATAACCCATTATTGATAATATGTCAGTCTTATCGCTCTCCTATGTATATAATCGTTTAACCGCCCAGGGATTCTTAAAGGATATCACCCGGCTGCCGTGAGAAATGACCCCTTACTGCCATTGCCAAAGAATGAAGAAATTACGCCCCCCCCCGTTTTTCATTTTTTTACAGCGCTCAAATTTTTGGAAAACTCATTTTTAAGGAGAAATGAAATTATAATTATCTTAACAATTTTACCCCTCGAAAATAATAGAGTGTCACAAAATGGTATTGCTAGATAGCTATCTGAACTGATAGAGATGGAGGCTATCTTTCAAGTAGATATATACAATCTATTTAATGAATTGCAACAATTAATATCAACTGTAATCACTTACAATCGACATATAAAACTGTATCTTTTAAATGAGTTCTTGAAATAATTAACCCCAGAAATTTATGATCATAATGTACTATTATTATTATTATTATTATTATTATTATTATTATTATTATTATTCTTATTATTTAAAATCTTGAAATTTGAAAGCCAAACCATAAACTTTGGAAAAACACAAAAAAACTCACAGAGAGAGGATAGGAAAAATGAGGAAATTGGGAAAAACCAAAAAAAGTAAAATATATAAAACAACATTTGAATATCCTTTTATTTAATTAACCCACTTGCTTTGCGTAGAAGTGTTAAACTAAAATACAATATCTTGAAATATTTTGAAAGGGAAACCAATTGAATAAAAAAAACAGACAACAAATTATACACCGATATTTAAAGTTCTTTTGAAGGATAATAAATATATATATATATAATTGAATTAAAGTGTAAGCAAAAATAAATAAAAAAGTAACAATAAGATATGTCCTCTACTGAAATTGAACAAAATAATCCACAAACTGTTGTTGAAGGAACTCATGAAACAACTGAAATTGTCTCCAAACCACCAGTGGATCCACAAACCACAATTTTTATTGGTAATGTAGCCATTGATTCTACTGAAGATGATATTAACAAAATTTTCCAAGGTGAATTTGGTGATGATTTAATAATTGATATTCCAGAAACACCAAGACAAAGACCAAATGGTCATATCCCACAAAGTAAACATGCTTTAGTAAAATTTCCAAATAAAATCGATTTTGATGCCATTAAAGAAAAATATGATTTAACTGAATTAAAAGACAGAGAAATTCATATTAAAAGAGCAAGAACAAGTGAAGAATTACATGCTTTAGCTGAAAGAAGATTTGGTCATCGTGGTGGTTTCAGAGGTGGTCGTGGCGGTTTTAGAGGTGGTCGTGGTGGATTTAGAGGTGGTCGTGGTGGTTTCAGGGGTGGCCGTGGCGGTTTCAAAGGTGGTCGTGGCGGTAGTGTAAGAAGAGAAAAGATTCCATTAGATCAAATGGAAAGATCTAAAGACACTTTATATGTTAATAATGTTCCATTTTCTGTTACTAAAGAAGCCTTAGCTGAATTCTTTAATACTGATGTAGAACATATTGTCTTACCAATGAAAAAATTAAGAAACTATATGTCTGGTAAAGTTTATGAATCTGATAGATTAAATAGAGGTATTGCCTTTGTTAGTTTTGAAGGTTTAGCTGATGTGGAAGAAGGTATTAACAAGAAAGTGGATGAATTTAATGGTAAGACTTTAGAAGACAGAATTATTACTGTTGATGTTGCTGTTGAAAAACCAGAAGAACCCGAAGAACATGGTGATGATGCTGAAGGAACTCATGAAACTACTGAAGCCACCACCACCATTATTATTGATGACTCTGAAGATAACCAAGATGCTTAATTGAAGATTTAACATGATTCATTTTGTCGTATTTTTTTCTTTCTGTAATCTTTCTAATTTTTTCTAATACATTCACAAATCTAGTAATATAATAACTGTAAATTTTATTACTATCTTTCATACGAGCTAATGAGCCGTCTTATACATTCGGTTTTTACAGTGTTTTATTTTCCATGTATAATTGATTCGTAGGCTTGTGTGATAGTTTCGATTTTGCTACCAAGTCTATTTTCTGCTAATTTTGTCTATTTCCTGTACTTCTCATAACTCTATGTATAAATATATACATATTTATTATGAATAAATAATGATCTTACGTCAAATCGTATTGTTACACATTTAGCTTTGATTTGTGATATTGTGATAACTTTCTTTTTTTTTTTTAGTATTAAGTTTTGATTTCCCTTATAATTGTAGGACAATATAGGTATTTTAGTGAATGACCATAATCTCTATCTTAGAGGCCACTTCTAAAAGAGTCCAATATATGTCATGGTAAACCAAACCTATTCTCAATGGGTGCCAATATTTTTCAGTTGTTTACGAAGAGGTCCTCTTTCCAAAAAATATATTTATAGGAATAATATCTGGTACATTAAACAACATATCAAAGGAGAAAAAGCTGCGTTAATAGAACATATAAAGGAAAGTGGGATTGTTCCTATAGATAATGTTACTATTTATTCCAATAAAAGTTTCTCTCAAATACCTTTAGATAAAGTTAAAACTGTTATCTTAACTGATATTATGAAACATAATGAGAATGGAAAGAGAAACATCTTATTTAAATTTGATAGAACAGATACATCTTATGGTAAGTTAATTAGAAAGGAAAACAATTGGAACGCAATTGAAAGATTGCTATCTAGTACAATTAAAAATAATTCATCGTTAGAAGAAACAAGGCAGGGCAATAGAATAAAACGGATTCCCCCATTCTCATATAGATATACAATAACTCTTCCAGTTGAGATTTCCTCACAAAACAAAGAAGCAAAACACAGTACAATAATAAAATCACTAGATATATTATGGACCGAACCTGTTTATTCCAACTTCATAATTGGAATAGGTCTAAAGCCTCCATTGTTTGAAGTTTTGAACAATAGTTCTGTAAAAATCATTCATCCCATTAGCAGAAAACCTTTGAAGTTGTATGAATTGAATGAAAATGATGCTAGTCCTGAGGCGATAGCTATATGTCCCAAATATAATTTAGAGCAGAGGAAAATTAAGGGTATTGATCTCTTGACCTCCATATGCCCTTACAGACTTTGTGAAGGAGAAGATAGAGAAATAATAATCAAATTAATTAAAAGCAATTCACCTAACTCAAGTTCAAAAAAGTTTGAAGCTGTTATTTCATCGTTTAATGAAGGAAAAAGCAAGTTGATGTATAACAATGACCTCAAAATAATTAATCTTGAATCACTACTTGCAGATTCAAGTAAGCATAATTATCTGTGGGGTAAGCACAGCGATTCAGATAGGGATTGTCCAAGTGATATTATTAGATCAGTTTTAATATCAGGTAAATATGAATTACCTCAAATAAAGGAAGAGTTTATGAAACACTTCACAGTTTTCAATATGTTTTCATTTATTTGGAGATATCAACCTGATTTACAGAAGCTGCATTACTTCAATGAAAATGACATTAAACCTTGGTCCCGTTATATATTAAAAGAATATCATAAAATTAATGAGTTACCATTATACAGCACCGTTGAGGAGGTTACAATTAGTAAAATTAGATTTGATGAGTTCTTACAGAAGGTTTACCTATATTATTATTTCATTGTTTGTGAGTTGAAAAGTAGCAATTCAGGTTTCCATTCTTTGCCCGACTCTTTACAGTCTCTTGTAATGTTGAAACATATTCTGACTCAGTGTAAGTGGTTCGAAATCTTTTACCCAAATTTACATTCTTTCTTTCAAAACAGAATTCCACTTACAGAAGCAAATAAAACAATAACTAATGAAATTAATAATGCTTCAACCAGACTCTCAACTGAAGAAAGACAGTTAGTTGATACTATTCGGAGTTTACTGTATGCTTTAATCGAAACAGAGACTATCATTTATCAAGATAAATTTCCAAAAGATGGTAAAGCCTTGTATCAATTAAAACAAATTGATTCAAAATCTTGGAAAATTGTTTTACTATCAAAGAAGAACATCTTATCTGAGGAAGTACAGAACATAATAAAATATTCTTTACCTATTCCAATTCATTTTGTTAAATCATTAGAAAGGTCCAAACAGTTTGAAAACTATGTGTGTATCAAAAAGAAGATGATCAATGAGGATTTATTTTTATATTTACGTAAACTTGAAAACACTCCCCAACCACTTATGTCAGATATAAACAGCACACTGAATAGAGTACTAAAAAGTCATTAATTCAACTAAAAGAGGGTATGATTATATTATAGAAAATAAGAAATCAATTTAAATACATGTATATACTCTTAAAATACATATTCATATTCGATTCTGTTTACAATTAAAGGTTCTTGGTTATTTGGATTTGTCCAAACAATATTGTCAATGACCGTATCGGCAACAATAAACTGTCTAATCCCCCAATTACCGTCATTAAAAACTTCTGGAATTCTATTACTCAATTTAGGAAATAAATTTTTGTAAAAATCCATATATTCCAAAACATCTTCCTTCTCAATGACGATTTCATCACTTACTTCTTTGAATATGCTCGTAATATAATCTGGAATGGGAAACGGTAATTTCTTTTTAGAGTCCTCTGTAATATTAGAGGCTCTGACGATCCATAATAACAAAGCTTGTTGTGTATGGTTCTTTCGAATCAAATCTTCGTAACTCGTAATACCAAATGCAAATAATAAAGCGTTAGCAAATTGCTTGTCATTTTTGAAGATTGTCTTGAAACCAAGAACTTCATTGCTTGGAATGGCCTTTATTGTAGCCTTTTGAAATCTTTGTAATGTCTCTGCACTCTTGATATATAATTTTCTTTGAGATGCCATATACTGTTTTATGATAGAACTATGAGGTAAGGTTCCATCAATCTTAGAATGTGATTTGAAAAAATCTACTTTAGATTGTAAAATTTTGTATAATTCACTAACACCTTCTAATGTAGATCTATAAGTCAAGGTCTTTTCAAAATTAATTTTTTGTAAAAATGAAAAGAAATCAAGCAATTCTCTTGGTAATGGATCTTTGTTAGAGATGATAAATTGAACACAATCTCCATTTTCAGTAACATTTGATAATTTCATGCCAAATTTCTGAGCTGACTGAATCAAATTGGAATCTAATCTCAAGGTTAATCTTGAGTTATCATGACCGTTAGGTTCTTGAACAAACCCATAACCTAACAATAATTCTTCATTTGATTTATCCCCATAATTATTGAATAATTCATCATTAGCTCCCATTTTATCCAATTCTTTAGAAATAAAATTAACTTTCCCTTCAAGGTAAGTCCATTTAACCTTTTGACCATTTTGATGATTCAATAAATCAACAATTGGGTATAAGAATGCTTGTTGTAAATTAGACACTTTATCATCTGAAATGACTAATTCAGGGAATGCTCTAGAGGTGAAAATACAGTTAGACCAAAGATATGCAATAAAATTATGCCATTTAATATTACCATTATGTAAATTGTTCATTTGGTTTTGAATATAGTTAATGATATTTTCACTGTTATCAGTTAATGCGGTTAAATCTTCATTATTTTCGATAGAAAGTAATTCTATTAAATGAGTCCATTCATTAAACAATTTTATTAAATTTGATTTTAAAATAACTAATAAATCTGTACCTTTCAATATGTCAAGTTCATTTAATGACCAAAAATAGGGTTGGTTTAAATTCAATGAAAGGATATCTAAATATGGTTCAAAAAATTGTTCTGAATTGTTTATAAATTTAAGTTTACTTAAATATAATTGTGTAATTGCATTTGGATTTGAAATTTGCTTGTTAAGTTTTACCATAACATCAGCAGTAATATTAAAATTAGTTTCTGCCATTTCTTTTGTAATTAACAATTCCTTTGGAATGGATATCAATGGTAAGTCTTTATCGTTTTTCCCATCTATTTTAGAGTTAAGGATAACTTTTATACCTGTTTTATCAGATATTTTAAATGATAGTTTATCATCAACAAATGAACCATTTTGTTTAGCCCATTGAATACAATTTTCCAGTGTCTTTGTATTAATGTTTGATGACATCTTGTTACTTTGATTTGTGTGATTGTATTCTTAATCTTTTCAACATGTATCTTCTTACAGTTGGTTATTATTTCATGATTTAATATTCTTCAACTTTTTTTTTTTCAACTCTTCGAAAATCTTTAGCTCATCGCATAATTTAGCGTTAGAGAGGAATAAGAGTAATAAATGAGAAAAGGACTACACTATGTAAGAAAAAGACGATACGTTTAGCCAAATTATTTGTGACTAAAAAGAAAAGAAACAGATATTAGCTTGTTCTAAGCAATCATGAATATCCTATATATTTTTTTTAATATAATATTTTGATTTGCACTTGGAAATGATGTATAGCCGCTGACGCAATTAAGAAAGGAAAGTTTATACATGTAGGTAATGGTAAAGTTAGAAAAAAGGAAAAACCTTTACGGTTGTCGTGACAAGGGAACAAATATATTATTAGTCTCAAGTAAGATTTTACATAATGTAAGTCTTCCATCCGTAATAAAGTTATCCTAACACTTTAAAATTGTTTATATTAAAATCACACCTGGAAAGGGCTTTATAATATTATAATTCTATTGTATTTCCTTATGTAATGGCTCAACTTGAAAGATTGTTGTAACCAGAGTTTTATCAGGAAAAAAAAGAAACGTTTATCCAATAAACAAACAGTGTCTTACTTTCAACAGAAGGTAAATCTCACACACTTTCTTGTTGCCCTAAGTTTTCCTTATAGTCTTATAGCCTTTTCACTTCTAATATCGCAATACCTAGCTAATATTGCACCCAACTTCAAAACTATAGATCTCCTCACTTAGATTTACAATTGTTTTCAAAAGCTTTTGAAATAAAACCAGGTGTAAATTTGACCAATTTTTCTTTTTAAATGAAAAAGCTTTAAATGTCAAAGAAATCTATTGTTTGCCTTGGCGGGCCTCGAGGCCCCCAGTGAATTTCCTGTTTAGGCCGCTCCTTGCGACGATACAGCCTTTCTTGAAAAAATTTTCCTTTTTTGGGCAAATATGTGGAGTCGTTTAAATCATAATAGCAATCTATTACATAATAAGAAAAGAAAAGTGTTATTTCCCACACAAACTATCTCTTTGTAACCATTTTTATAGGTTAATTCACTAAATTTTATCAAAAACACAATAACAAGATATTGATTAAGAGGAAACACCTTTAGTTTTGAAGGGATTTGGAGATTTCTATTGTGTTTGAGAAGGAAAATCGGGTGCAAGACAATAGAATCTCATATTTTATCTTGAGATGGCTAAGCTACTGCTTATTGTCACCAATTATTGTGAACAAAATAAGGTGCGATGAGTTCATGTCAAATTTTATTTAGATTAAATATATATAAGAGATGATTAAGGGAATGGCATACATGTTCCTTGGGGCAATAACTCAAGACAAAAAAAAGACGTAACTAATAATTAGTATCATGTCTTCTATTGTATCACATGAGAAGAATAACAATGAGATCAACTCTGTTGACTTTGATAATGAGTCTTCTTCAGTAAATGGTGAACAACATATTCATCATACTGAACATAAAATTTCGGAAGAAGCTCCACAAACAGATGAAGAAAAGAAAAATCATATTTTCACAACAAATACAACCACAGATGAAGAAAATCATACTGATGAAAATACAAGTAAATTTGCATATTCTGATGATAATGAACTATATGCTAAACCAGTAAGTCTAGTCATTAGAAAAACAGAACTTTTATCAGAATCATATAAAAAATGGTATTACCAAGTTATATTATTATTCTCTGCATTTATTTGTGGGTATGGTTATGGGTTAGATGGTAATATTCGTTATATTTATACAGGTTATGCTACTGCATCTTATTCTGAACATTCTTTATTATCCACAATTAATGTTATTAATGCTGTAGTGAGTGCAGTTTCACAAATTATTTACGCTAGATTATCTGATGTTTATGGTAGATTAACTTTATTCCTAGTGGCCATTGTATTATATTCAATGGGGACAATCATTCAGTGTCAAGCCTATGATGTTCAGAGATATGCTGCTGGTGCCATTTTTTACAATGCAGGTTATGTTGGTGTTATCTTAATCTTATTATTAATAATGTCAGATTTTTCATCTTTAAAATGGAGATTATTTTATCAATTCGTTCCAACTTGGCCATTCATTATTAATACTTGGATTTCTGGTAATATTACATCAAGAGCTGACCCAATTCATCACTGGTCTTGGGATATTGGGATGTGGGCTTTTATTTTCCCATTATCTTGTATCCCAATCATTCTTTGTATGATACATATGCGCTGGAGAGTAAGAAATAATGAAGATTGGAAAGTTTTACAAAAGGAAAAGACTTTTTATCAAAAACATGGTCTTTGGGTTACTTTACAAGATTTATTTTGGAAGATTGATGTTATTGGATTAATCTTTATGGGGGCATCACTAGGTTGTATCTTAGTGCCATTAACTTTAGCTGGTGGGGTTAAGACAAGTTGGAATGATTCAAGATTAATTGGTACTTTTGTTCTTGGTTGGGTCTTAATTCCAATCTTAGTCTGTTGGGAATGGAAATATGCTAGATTCCCATTAGTTCCATACAAGTTAGTTAAAGATCGTGGGGTTTGGTCTGCCATGGCCATTTCATTTTTAATTGATTTCATTTATTACATGGCTGCAGATTATTTATATACTGTTTTAGTGGTTAGTGTAAGACAATCTGTTAAAGCTGCCACTAGAATCAGTTCATTATCATCTTTCGTTTCTACTGTGGCATCTCCAATCGTTGCTTTGATTATGAGTAGATTTTCAAGAATGAAACCATTTATCATTGTTGGGTGTTCTCTATGGTTCTTGAGTATGGGTTTATTATACCATTTCAGAGGTGGTGAAGAATCTAAATCTGGTATTATTGGTGCTTTATGTGTCTGGGGTATTGGTACTACACTTTTCACTTATCCAGTGACCGCTTCCGTTCAAGCTGTCACATCTCATGAAAATATGGCTACTGTCACTGCTTTAAACTATACTTTATACAGAATTGGTTCTGCTATTGGTGCTGCTGTGTCTGGTGCTATTTGGACCCAAACTTTATACAAACAACTAATAAAGGGTTTAAAAGATGCTAAACTTGCTACAGATGCTTATTCCTCTCCTTATGTTTTCGTTTCTAATTATACCTGGGGTACTCCTCAAAGGGAAGCTATGGTTAAAGCATATATTTATGTTCAAAGATTAGAAACTATTGTTGCTGTTGTATTTTGTGCACCATTGGTCATATTTTCATTATGTTTAAGAGATGCTAAATTAACAGATAAAGTAGCACATGATGATATTCCAAAAGGTGAATACGTTGATAAGAGTAGCAGTGATCCAATTTGGGATTTCTTTGCCAATATCTTTAGAAGATTTAAGAGCAAAAAAACTACAAAAGAAAATATTCATACTGAAGAATCAGAGTAAGCATTCTTCCAAAATACTTGTTTATAGCTTGAATATATAGAACAATAATACATATCTTATAAATTAGTGTCATAAAAATAAATTTTCTTTATTCTTATCTTTTATGGAATAATCCACAAATTTTCGAAGTATGCTCATACTTTTAACAATCAATTCTTCTTGTTGAGTGGTAAGTTTTCGAAGTTTCTTATACTGTTTTATAACGATATGATGATCAAGGAATTGCTTTGAGGGTATATCATTGAAACTATCGATGTTTTTAAGAAACTTATTAGTGTAAATGTCATCCAACTGTTGCAATTTTTCATTCATTAAATTAATATCCTCAATATACAAGGACATCTTATATTTGATATTCTTCTCATCTAATGATTTATTATTTTTTGGTATACACTGATTTAAGATGTGGAATAATTCCTCATTAATATGGAATGTTTCAATATATATTGATTGGATGGATTTTTCTAGAAATTTAAGTGTGGTTAACAAACTCTCTTGATGCTCTAATGCTGGATTCCATGGCCCTATTAGTTCCCTCAAAATGTCAATCCTATCTTCTAATCTATCAAGCAACTGAGATGTCATGGATTATTAGTTCTTCTTCTTCTTTTTTGCAAGTAATAGTTAAATATGCAATTGCTTAACAACAACAACAAAAAGAGTCCAGATTATCCACAAATCAATCTTTCTTTTGCCTAATCAATTACGTATGGCAGTATTGGAGTTCAGTGGCTCTAAATTGTATTAGCCTCTAAAAGTTGAATATTTCATTAAGTTGCACCCATTTTTTCTTATTGTTAACGATTTTTGATAAATTTCAAATATCTCGGTGAATTTTAGAATTATCGGTTATATAGTGAAGATCTTGATGAATGGCCAAACAATAATCTGTCAGACCCCCAGAATATTTATAAAGAAAGCTGATCACTGCAAATTTATTTCTTCTTAATATATTGATACAAGCAATGGATTAAAGTTATTAAAACATATATATATATATATATATTAATAGTACATTACAAAAAAAAACTATTTAGATATATTTATTTGGTTAAATTTCACTTTGGCTGTTAGCGCTGTGTTTCTAATTTTATTGAATTCATGATACCCTTCCAATTTTACCACATTTTATTGTGGCTTATATGTCTGTTTCCATTCAAAGTTTCAGCAAAACATGATACCTTAGAACATGTCTCTGTTTTGGGATGTAGTTTCTATTTGGCAATGATCAATACGTGGGATTTTAACAATACAGAGAACACAAGATTCTATAATACAATTTGTACATATCAACCCGCATTTGAATCATGGGCTATATGTGTTTATGATTCAGTAAATAGAGATAACACAACATTTGAGAAAAGTTTGTATCAAATTCAATTACAATGTCATTGTGCTAATAGTTCTAATTCTTTATCATTACAAAATTATTACGATGCTTTAAATAATGGTAGCATATATGCTAGACCAGAACCAACAAATAATGGCAAGATTAATTTCCCAATTCATATTAATGATACAATTAGAAATCAAATCATCTTTGCATATCACACATATGGACGTAATTTAGATATTAGTAACAGATATGGAGCATATATTTACATATATTTCATATTTGTTCTTGTGGTGGCCACTTTTCTAAATTATTCCCAATACACTGCATTTTCTAATACCCTTTTCAAGTATAAATTGATCAGATGGACAAGAGGACGTTTAATCATTCCTACTTTATTGAAACAACATGCTGACTATTTTGTCAAGGGTAAATATATTATTGCTTTAATACCCACAAGATCAGAAGCATTAATAATATCTGGTTATATATTACATCATATCTATCTTTTAAGTGTAGGGTACGAATTTGATTCCCAAGGTTACTTATTCCCATCCATGAGATTACAAAAGTTAAGGTTTTTTGCTGATAGGGCTGGTATATTAGCATTTGCGAATTTTCCCTTAATCATCCTCTTAAGCACAAGAAATACAATTTGTGAGTATTTAACCGATGTTAAATATTCAAGTTTAATAATGTTTCATAAATGGATTGGTAGAATAATGTTCATTGATGTTATATTACATGGTGGTGCTTATTTAGTATATGCAATGATGACTAAATCATTTGGCACATCATCAAAGCAAGCATATTATAAATTTGGTATATTAGCCTGTTTCATACTGTTAGTGTTAGTTGTTTTTTCTTTTGGCTACTTTCGTAGATACTATTATGAAACATTTTTATATGGTCATATTATATTAGCCATCTGGTTTTTTTACATTTGTTGGAAACATGTAGAAAATTTGGGCTGGAAAGAATGGATCTATTCAGCAATATTTATTTGGGTTTTAGAACGTGCCATAAGATGGTTTAGATTATTAAATTCAGGATTATTGAATGCACATCTTCAACTTATTGGTGATGATCTAATCAAAATCTCTATAGATAAACCCAAAGATCATTTTGGGTTACATTTCTATTTGAATTCCAAACCAGGTCAATATTACTTTATTTACTTTATACATCCGATGATATTTTGGCAATCACATCCATTTTCTGTTATGAACTTTGATAGAAAGATCGTCATGGTTATTAAACCCAAAGGTGGTGTTACCAAATATCTTCAAAAGATGTTGAAGAAAAGTTATACTGGGGAGTTGGACATTAAAGTTGGTATTGAAGGACCCTATGGGACCAGTGCCCCATTACATCATAGTAACGATATTGCATTTTTGACTGGGGGTAGTGGGTTACCTGGTCCTTTAAGTCACATTCTAAATCTAACTTCCAAACAAAATTTACATTGTAACATAAGTTTATACACCGTGGTTCGAGACATTAATATTTTACACGCATTCAAGGAAGAATTGTTCAAATTACAAGAATCTTCTGTTAATATTTATCTTTTCATTACTCATCCTAATGTGACAAATTTCGGAAATAATATATCACCAACATCTTCTGGTTCCAATTGTCAGACCGCATTATTATCTTCAAACAAGGATTTAGAGCATCTTGAAACATTCTGTACCATATATTATCATAGACCAAACATCCCACAGATTATTAGTAAATTAGCCAAAGGTAATTCTTCATTATCTATTATTTGTTGTGGTCCTCCCCCATTTGTAGATGTGACAAGGAACTTTACTGCAGAAGCCATATTACAAAACAAAAATAAATCAATTAACTATTTTGAAGAGTTCCAATGCTGGTAGCTACTTTCTACTACTCTAATGTTTACCTACAGATTTTAAACTATTTTCATTTGCATGTAAGTGGCTCACGCTTATTCAATTATATAAAAATAATATTCATCATACCATTAAATAAATAAATAGTCTCACTATTATCTCATCTTGTGGCACTGACAAATTATTGTTCTATTGTGCCACAAGTTTACGGTAAAATTTCTTCATTACTGGAGGAAACTTCCCCGGAAAGGTTAATGCAAAACGGATCTTGAAAAAAACAAAAATTAGTCACTTTTTCAGAGAGGAACATTATGATGAAAATTCGAAGACATGTATAAAAGTAACGTTGGATCAAGAATGGATTTACATATTGAAGTTTCTCATCTAGAATAGAATACCAACCACTTCAGAGATGACCCAATTTGGTGCTGAATTTAGAGAAAAATACTTTCCACAAGTCCCAAAGGACGTTACACCAGTCAATCATGGTTCCTATGGTTTGACCCCGAAACCAGTCTTAGACTTCTTAAATGAACTGAATCACGAACAAGAAGAATATCCTGACGAATTCTATTTGCTAACTGCCAAGAACAAGTACATTGCTCAATTAAAGGCTTTAGGTAAATTCTTAAATGTTGATTATCACAATTTAGCTTTGTTACCAAATGCTACTATGTCTGTCAATGCTGTTTTAAGATCTATTCCATGGGATCTAAAAAATGATAAAGTGTTGATCCATTCCTCAACTTATGGTGGTTGTGCTAACAGTGTTAAATTTGTCCATGATTCTTTAGGTTTACAGTATGATATCATTGATCTTCAATATCCTCTTGAAGACAAAGACGTTATTGCCAAGTTTGAAGAAAAGTTAACTAAAAACAACTACAAGTTATGCATGTTTGATACAGTCTGTTCCATGCCTGGAGTTAGACTACCTTATGAAGAATTAATTAAAGCTTGTAAGAAATATGACACTTGGACTTTGATCGATGCTGCTCATGGTGCTGGTTTAGTGGATATGGGTTTCTTACATAAATTAAAACCAGACTTTGTTACTTCTAATCTTCACAAATGGTTATGTGCTCCAAAATCAACCTCCTTCTTATATGTTGATCCAAAGCACCATAAGACTATTCAAACTTTCCCGATTTCTTGGTCTTATGCTTTGAACTCCACTGAACTTACAAAGGAAATGGAAGAAAATTTATTGATTGAAAAGTTTTGGTTTTCTGGTACTATTAATTATACCTCTGGTTTTTGTATTGAAAAGGCCATTCAATTCCGTAAAGAAATTTGTGGTGGTGAAGAAAAGATTAACAAATACCAAGCTGATTTACAAAAGGAAGCTATTGATATCGTTTTGAGGGAATTTGGTACTGGGGCTAAATTGTTAGATAACTCCACTCACACTGTCAGCGTTGCAGGTATGTTTAACATCTCTTTCCCAAAGAATGAAAGAAATACCAAGTTTATTGAACATTTAACCGAATCATTTGCTGCTTATAGAAAGTTTAAGGTTAAGTGTGAAACTAAAATGGTTGTTGACCATAAGGCCTTTGCACCATTCATTGCCCATAATAACGAATTATGGATTAGATTTAGTGTTAACATTTACAATACCGCCGCAGATTATGAAAGATCTGCTAAATTGATTAAACAAACCATTGAAGAGTGTATTGAGGATGAATTAAAATAACTCGTGTTGTAGCATTTTGTAACATTTATTTATAAACTGTATATATAATGTTGAACGTTGAACTTTTATTGATTTTTAGATATGGAATAGGTAAGAACATGATCGTGCCTCTTACAAAAGTGGGTGTGTTATAGTAGCTCTTCTCCCTTATACCCTTTCTTACTGTGGTCATTCCATAATGATTTTTACCGAGAGTTACTAAAACCTCCACATCTATATACTCAAAATGCATCTTAAGATTTTATGATCGAAAATGCATCTTAATAGAAGCGCGCTGCATCTTAAAACTCAGAAATATTACAAAATACAGGATTGCATGTAGGCACATTATTTACAGTATATTGATAAACGCGACGGCGAGTCTACAAAGTGGTGAAATGGGCCATGATGGAAGACGACTTTTTGGGCTGAACTATGAAGATGGAAGTCTACTTCCTGGAGATCGCCGTCGACTCGAATTAAGCCCTGGAAACAGACAGGAGTTTTGACAGTGAAAGTTTGTTAATCTAGAACGGCTTGTAAAGCAAAAGGAGTTTTTCAGATATATTAGAATTTTGGGTATTGCCATTTATAATAGTCATTTGAATTAAAATATTGCAAATCTCCCAATCCATGTTCTTTCTTTGTTAGAGGTGTTGTAACATAGTATTCCTTATAATGTAGTTGTAGTATCAAATTAGATCTCTTTAATTCTTTCATGTCGTGTCATTGTCAGTTAGTTAATAGTGAAATATTGAAATATTGAGTAGTGGGATAATGTGGTCCATGATCTCAAACTATAGTTCTACACAGCATATTAAGTCATATTTTCTTGGTATGTAGAGGTCTTGATGTATTTATCTTTATCAAATGGTCATATTTCACTTTTATAAATTAATGTCAATTCTGAAATAATAGACATGGCACTAGACAGTCAGATCTTAAGTTGAAAATTCAATTAACCACTCTACAGTGCAGTAAGAATTGTTGTCAGTTGGTTTGTGGTTATGTCTTGGATGTTCATATTCATATTATGTTAATACTGTTAATTGATGTTTTATAATAGCGTATCTGCGGCAATATGTCGTCCCAATTTCCATTAAATATGTAATATGGTATGCTTATTCATATTTCATGGAGGTCTGACGTGATGGAATCATGGTCATCTCTTAGGTACTCAAAATACTGGTGTTGAAAACAATAGCAATTTACAGAATATTGAAATAGTGTCAATCAACCAAAGATTGAGTTGCAGTTCAAAGTAGCTTATTCATACAATATCAATAATTATAAGCAATATATTTATGGTGGTCTCCATCTATAAATCTCTCATACACTAATGAATTCTTATCTAATAATTTCTATCAATTTGATAATAGTAGTAGAGCATAGACAGTCAAAAATCCAGTAGGAATTCCAAGTAAAGGCTTCATTGCACTCTATTGATCATATTTAATAGGTCTATGAGGTTGTTGATAGATGGATCTGTCATATGATAGAAAATATCTTAGTGTTGAATTGTTGACAATGTTAAATAATACAGCAGTTCATCTTAGAGTCATTTTGACAGATAAGACCTATGTTGCTTCAGGATAGTATTATTTAGGTATAGAATATCATTATTATACAGGTCTTTAGGTCCAGGAGGGCTTTGGATGTTGTTATTATTATGTCTCAACTCTCAAATAGTTGTCTTTAGTAGAGATAAGCTGAAGATCTTAAATTTTGAAATATTGAAAATAATAATCTAAGAGAAGATT